>CABHPP010133864.1:0-47036 GCA_902168425.1 Peromyscus attwateri
TATATCTCTAGATTCAGTTATACATTAAATATTATCAAATTCATAAAGTACCAGCATTCTTCCTCCTGGGGTCTCTATGAAACAGTTATTTCTCTGTAAGAGTTGATGCCAAAAAATCTTCATATTTGTAAGTATGCAATCAGGTCTGGTTTCAAAGTTGGAGGTCAAAACCTATTTTAACAACCAGTTTGCAGAAACAAACAGTTGCTTCCTTTTTACGTATGCACAGAAACTGGATTACACATGGAGTTTATGAAGGAAGAAAGTGCCCTAAAAACACCCCATTCTTTGTTCCTGGCGGGAGCTCACGCTACCGCTGAGCAGGAGCATAGGTTATGTGGCCTAACCTATGCACTTAGTCACCAGCACAATTGGAAAATTAACTTCCTGGTGTTTCAGTGACTTTGAAAGACTTGGGTCAATAGTACTTAAAACAGGAAGGTGTTTATATATATGAAAAGGCAGAGAAAAGAATGGATGGATTTTTTTTTTTTTAAGATTTATTTTGTTTTAAGTATACATGTATGTGTCCTAAGTGCTTGTGAGTGCAGTACCCATGGAGGCCAGAAGAGGGTAACAAATCCCCTGGAGCTAGTATTACAAGTGTTTCTGAGCCATCTGATGTGAGTGATGAGACCTCAACATGGGTCGTCTTCAAGAATACTCCAGGGAGCCATCTCTCCAGCCCCAGTGGATAGATTTTTAATTGAAAAGGTCAGTCATTATGTGCTATTTTCCCTAAGATTTTACGTGTGTGTGTGTGTGTGTGTGTGTGTGTGTGTGTGTGTGTGTGGTGTGTGTGTGTGGTGTGTGTGCAGGCATGCTAATATTTGTGTTGTGGAGTGTCCATGGAGGCCAAAAGAGGAAGGGTGTCAGGTCCCTGGAGCTAGAGTTACACTTCTGGATATGAGTCCTAGAACCGAACCCTGGTTCTCTGAAAGAGCAGTACTTGCCCTTAATAGCTGAGCCACCTCTCCAGTCCCTGTATCATGATATTAAAATACCTTTCAAATGACATTTTTTCTCTGGAGACAGCAGTTCATGATTTTCAAAATAAATTCCCAGATTGTACAGCTCAGAGAAAGTTGTGTATAAGTTTTAAACAAAATCTCACATGCACACACACAGAATTGTTTTGCAAATTTTTCCAATAAGAGCCAGGCTACCATATGTGAAAAATTCCCTGGTACTTTATTGAGACTCTTCAAAATTCTGTATAATCTTCTGGTTTCTTAATATGCATATTAAAACTCCGATTATTTTATCACTTTGTATGTAGCACTTTCCATACTGATTCACCTCCTGCTGGAGGTTGTAAATTTATAGAGGCATAAGCCATGATTCTCCTTAGTCAATAAAACTGCAACATCTGCATGTTACTAAAACCATAGTAAACCCTTAAGAAATATATGCAAATATTTTTCAAAGTGAGAAGCCTTGGTTGCAAACAAAAGAAATTGATGCTGGTCACCATAAACAATAAAAAATATAAATAATGCTGACTCCACAGGATTCTCAAGAACATAGGTCAGAAAATGAACAGAATCCAAAGCTGGCTGTAGGAGGTAATTAAAAGCCACTGGTTTCCTTTGTCTGAGCCTCAGTAGCACCAGGGTCAAACAGGAAGCAAGCCCCCAACCAAACATTGGCTGCAGGCCCACATGCTAGCTACCGTAGCCAGGGAGGGAAGTGTGGCCCTCTCCAGCCACCATATTGGTAAGCAACCCTCTGCTTTTTCTCAGGGAATGATTATAAACCAGGATACCATCTCAGTTTTTTTTCTAACTTCCAAAATATTCCAATATTCGATATAGGAAATATCAACTTTTGCTAAATTGTTTTTTATGAGAAATGTCTTATAGCAAAAAAAATCCCAATTTAAAAAAAATCCTTTTAGAAAATGAGAAAATAAAACAAGGACTTCCTATTTTCCTCACATCGCTGCTTGAATGGTTGAAACCTTGAGTCAGATGTAAACACAGCTCTCTGTGAGTTCAGTTCTAAAAGCGAAGCTCATTCACTAACGCTTAGTGAGTAGGCACCACACTCCTGCATTATTCTTAAATTCTGATGATCTTTAATAGGATGGGGTGAATTAATTTTCAAGAGAATGGGTTCTACTTTCTTATTCTTCACTGTGCTCTCAGTGCTGTGCTGATCTTTGAAGTAATAAATTTATAGCCAGGCAACATTTATAAAATAATGAGCTGGACTAGATTGCACAAAAAATAAGAAGAGATCCACCAATAAATCAACTCCCTCACCTGAAAGATGCCCTAAATCCACAGCACTATCACTGCAGTCTGTTAGTCTGTGAATAATATCTCCAAATAATTATGTAACTTAAAGCAAAAGAATGCTTTGAAACTTTCAACATGTAAAACCCCGTCAAAGAAACCTCACTGAGAACGGCATAATATTAGAGCATGAGAGAATTTTACAAAAACTAAACACAAAAATTATTCAATATTTTATTTCATTAAAAACCATTTGGTTAGCTGGCCATGGTGACACGTTACCTGTAACCTTTGTAGTTGAGGAGCAAGGGCAGGAGGAAGTCGACTTAGGTTAGATTCTGTTCCAAAAAAAAAAAAAAAACAAACAAACAAACAAAAAAAAAAAACAAAACAAAATGACCAAGAAGATGGTCAACTGGTAAAGATGCTTGCTGCCAAACCTGACGCCTTGAGTTCAATTCCTGGGACCCACATACTAGAAAGAGAACCAACTTCTGAAGTGAAGTGACTTCCACATGCACACTGTGACACACATATGTACACACACACACACACACACACACACACACATAAATAAATTAATGTAGTTAAAAATATTTTTAAACTTTTGATTCATCTAGTCTACTTATAATCTGTTGCCATAAATACAATTTAAATACTAATTGTGTACATTTTAATTTTTTAAGTTGTATTCATTTTTATGTACCTGAGTGTTTGTCAGGATGTGCCTGTGCACCATGTGCATGCAGTGTCTCTGGAGGCCAGAAGAGGGCTCAGAACCCCTGGAACTGGAGTTACAGATGGTTGTGAGCCACCATTCAAGTGCTGGGAGTCTAACCCAGGTCCTCAGAAAAAACAGCAAGCACTCTTAACCACTGCCATCTCTCTAGACTCCAAATTTTAAATTTTGAGTATTTTTCCAGTTCCACGTTGCACTGTGTATTTCAGTAGACTTAAGCCAAGAACAAGAATAATTGAAGGACCTACATCTCAGAGCCATTGAGCAGGCTGACAGAGAGAATGCATAAAGATATTAATATGCACATCTTGATATCACGTGGGAATGTGCTAATTCCTCCAGCTGCCTTTAAGAATAAATATACTTTAAGACTTTAAGTTTAGAATTTTATATATACCTGTGACCACTGTAATGGTCACCTACTATGGAAGGTTTTAGATTTTCATAAAACCTGTTTCGAACATGACGTGTTGATTCGTACCTGGGACCAGAACAGTGTTCCTAGAGATAGAGTAAACTGAGTAAACATCTCGTTTGTATCACAGCAATGACACAAAGCACTTTATGAGTCTGAACATATGGGGAAATTTTAGCAAATGAACTTTTTATCTTAAAAGTTAATAGATTCTCCGCATGGAGCAATGCATTAGTGAGGCCGTTATCTGGGAGAGATTAAAGAATAAAAACACAAATAAATGGAACTTATGCAAGGGGGGGAGATGGCAGGGAAGGGGGAAAGCAAGGGGAAGAGGGAAGGAGAGAGAGCGGAGGAGCAGAAGAGGAGGAGTATAGGGTTATCAGAAATGTACACACAGAAAGACTGGGCAGATGAGCAACTGTAACTCAAACAGGGAACATAAGGTTCCTTGCTGTTACTCAGTACAATTGTGAAACTTCAACACAGAAGTCATGATCACAGATGGGGTGGTCTAAACAAGTATTTTTGGAACTTGGGCCCATATTCTTATCTACAGGTTGGGTAGGCTCCCCACCTTTGTGTTTCTAAGATGTTCCCAGGGGATGGCCCTGTTGCTACTCTAGAAACCCCATTTTAAGAAACACCAATCTATAGCATAACAGATGGACACCTGCTAAAGTCACCTGCCTGACAAGTGACTATAACACCAGGTCTCACTATATAGTCCCAGGCTGGCCTGGAGCTCACAGAGATCTGTCTGCCTCCACCTCCTGAGTGCTGGGATCAAAGGTGTGCACCACCACAGGCAGCATCTAACACAGTGTTTTGATGAACAATATTTATGGAGGATGGGATTCAGGTTTTTCCTAACTTTGTCAGTTGTTATTAGACTTAGGCATTAGCTATAAACATTTCATTGCTATGCATGCGATTATCTCATACAGGAAGGTCTTTTTTTCCACCATATGGATCCTGGGAACAATTGAAGGTCTTCAGCTTAGTGGAAAGTTCCTTTACCTGACAAGCTGTCTCACTAGCCCTGTAATCATTCTTTTAATTCATTTATTCATCTCCCTGAACAAATGTCCTGTATCCTCAGGAGAAATGTCTATGGCAACACAATCCTTGTCATCAGCCAATAACACACACACATATATACATACATATATATATATATATGTGTGTGTGTGTGTGTGTGTGTGTGTGTGTGTGTGTGTGTGTATCCCTCCAAATCCTGACCAGTATTAAAAACCTCGATGGCTATAATTCTTCAAATAAATCAAGTGGAATAGCACTTTCTGAGAGTCGATTTTCTCAGTATTTTAATCGAATACAAATATTAGTTGAACATACCTAGCCTCACACTAAAGAGGCTAAATGAGGCTAGGAAATGGTGAGGAAGTTAATCCATGTTCAAGACCAAGTTAATCTGTTTTGTAAGCCTCTGGGAACCACTTAACAGAAACTGCATAATCTTGCATAATAGCAGATCGACTGAACACGTGAGGCAAGTTTGCTGACCTAGCATTTAATTCTCACGGAGCAATTATTGGGAGAAGTTCTGCTGGCTAGCAAAAATTAATGTAGATACGATATTCACATTTTTTTAATCTGGTAAAATGGGTTTGGTGGTGACAGATAAAACATACTTGTATTCGTGTGTGTGTGTGTGTGTGTGTGTGTGTGTGTGTGTGTGTTTGTGTATGTGCACATGCACAACACACGTCCTTTGGTTCTATGGTAAAGTCTCATTCTTCAACCTTCAACATCTCTTTTCATGATTATAGTTGGTTCAACTACTCAGCTTGGTGTTTACTAATGATGAAATGCCAAATTATTTTTTCCTATTGCACCAAAGTCAGTATCAATTATTTTTTTCTATTTTTCAGTATTTTAATGTCACAAAACATGTACTCTTAAATAAAGCCTAGGGCTGGTGAGATGGCTTTTGCATGAATCCTAATTGGTTTTAATAAAAACTGGGAGACAGATATCAGGGTGAAAGCTGGAAGATCAGAGAAGCAGAGCAAGCCACGGCCACCACCTCTTACCTCACCAACTCCTCAGCCTGAAATAGCAGGGAGGGTCAGCGTCAAATTCCTGTCTCCTCCCACCTTATATTCCTTTCTCTGCCCAGGCATATCACTTCCTGTCTCAACCTTCCTAGTGCTGGGATTAAAGGTGTGTGATTCCCAAGTGCTGGAATTAAAGGTGTATGCCACCACTGCCTGACCTCTGTGGCTAACTCTATAGCTGGCTCTGTCCTCTGATCTTCAGGCAGGTTTTATTTCTTAGATTAAAAACAATATATCACCACAGATGGCTCAACAGGTAAAGGTGTTTGCCACCAAGCCTGAACCTGAGTTCAATCCCCAGAACTCACACAATAGAAAGATACAATTGACTTCTGAAAGCTCTCCTCTGACCTCCACACTTTCACCGTGGTACACAGTCACACACACACACACACACACACACACACACACACATAGATAGATAGATAGATGATAGATAGATAGATGATAGACAGATAGATGATAGATAGATAGATAGATAGATAGATAGATAGATAGATAGATAGAAGATAGATAGATGATAGATAGAAGATAGATAGATGATAGATAGATAGATAGATAGATAGATAGATAGATAGATAGACAGAGAAATATAATAACAATATTATAAAGCCTGAATCTATGTCAGATGTCCCTTCAAACCCTGGTGTGTTATCTAAGTTGATAGTTCTACCAATTGCACTTCAATAATGAAAACAACCGATAGAGCATAAACTAGAATAGAGAAATCAGACTCTTGCCTGGCATAGTGATACACACATGTAATCTTAGCACTTAGGGGGCTGAGGCAGGAGGACTGCCAAGAGTTCCAGACCAATCTGTGATATGCAGTGAGTTCAACCCACCAAGACCACAGTGACACCCTGTCTCGAATGAAAACAGATAAAAATAAAGGAGAAAAATGAGTGGAAGGATTAGGTGCTCCCTTTTATTTTTAAAATTTGTTTTGTGTGTTTGGGCTTTGTGTGTTTTACTGCAGTACTATGCAGTGAACACAGGGCCTCCCACATGTTAGGCACTCTACCACTCGGCTATGTCCCTAGACCTTTCTTTCTGGTTTTTTATTTGTCTAAGTCAGAGTCATACTGAGTTGTCTAAACAGGCCTTGAACCCACCCTGTAGTCCAGGCAAGCTTTGAACTTGTGATCTCACTGCCTCAGACTCTCAAGTAGCAGCAATTACAGTCCTGCACCATGGGCCTACCTGTCTGTTCTGGAGGTCAGGTCTTGCTATGTAGCCCCAGCTAGCCTCACGCTCATGCTCCTCCTGTATCTGCCTCCCACGTCCGAGGTTTCCAGGCATGCACGACCACGCCCAGCTAGAAGCCAGCCCTTCTTGATCTTACATTTTGATGACATCAGCACTGGTCTTGCCCTTCCCCAAACTATCTTTCTGAATAGATCAAAATCTGCAGATGCTCAGAAACTACAGATTACCAAGTGAAATTCAAACGTCTTCCAAAGACTTCTGCTCAGACTTGACCAGAAGCTGCCGGTACCCCCTCCATCCCTTAATCCTCTCACATCCCTAGAGTGCCAAGACCCATCTTTTATCTACCTTCCTTTTCCTTAACCAAGGATCCGTTTCCATCCTTGCCAGCCTTGAATTTATGTCTCTACAACTCACCCTATGTCTTTGATGACCTTAACCTGTGCCAGTGTGGAAGTCTGAATCACAGATCTTCCTGGGATCAGCACAGTATGATTGCTTCATAGCCGGTACCTAGCTCCTCAGCCCAACACTGGGACAAAGGTTGGGTACAAGGAACAGGTTTCCTGATGAGTTAGTGAAATCTAAACAAAATGATAGGACAGAAAATGAAGTTCAAAGCTTTATTTTAATGTGACTATTTACAGGGAACAGAAGAAGAAACAAAGATCATTGGGGTCTCCAGAAATGGGCTCCATTGCTAATTCTGTCTCCATGTTACAGATCATCTCCTATATCTTAGGCCAAAATCCTCTAGTTCTTTATTTCCATTCTTCTTTAGAAGAACCCCAACTCCCACTGTCAGGAGTTATGCAATCCTGGTTTCTTCCTGCATTCCATTCTACACCAGCACAGCCTATGAACACAATAGCTTAGTAGTAGCATGTTTTGATTTTTGTTTTCTAAAGTCCGAGGCTGTTTTACCTGGCGTTTCTATTACTGCAATAAACACCATAACCAAAGGCAACCGGGAGAGGAAAGAGCTTGTTTCATCTTACAGCTTGAAGTACACCATTCTAGGGAAGTCAGGGCAGGAACTCAAGCCAGGAACTGATTCAGAAGCCATAGAGGAATGCTGCTTATTGGCTTCCTCCTTATGGCTTGTTCAGCCTACTTTCTTACAGAACCTGGGATCACCAACCCAGGGGTGCCACAACCCACAATAAGATGGGCTCTCGTACATCACACATCAATCAAGAAAACGCACCACAGGCTTGCCTGCAGGACAATCTGGTGGGGATATTTGCTCAGTTGAGGTTCCTTCTCCCCAGATAACTCTAGCTGGTTTTGAGTTGATATCAAACTAGCCAATACTGTGGTCTGATTTTAAAAGTAAGCCACAGCTGGACTTGGGCAGGACCACATAGTTTCTCTTGGTTCCAAGTCATTCTGGAGGTTCAGAACAGACTCCAACATATGGCACCACTAGGCATCACTGAGTTCTTTTTACACAAATGGAGGAGGTGACCCTTGAGTCTTACCAGACTATCTCTAGTGGCTTACTTACTCCAGACCAGAAATGTGTGTGCTCATATGCCCATTTGCCTTTATTCATTCACTCAATAGATGCCTTTGAAGACCTCCTGTGTTTCAGCCACCACAATCAGGTGAGACTGAGAAGACACGTCAAACACAAACCTTTAATTAGACAGTGTGATAGGCAGAGCAAAGAAAGATTGGAAAGGGTATCGAAAGTCCCTAGCTGGGGGACATGACCCGGCTACATGGATCATAGGGGGCTTTTCTAAGAGAGTGACTCTGAACTCTGCCTGAGATATAAGTATTGATTAGATAAAACTTTGTGACCAGAGGAAGCACCTTTTAAGGCTTAGAATTGTTTCAAAGTGCACCAGACAGTATAAGACAGATGCAGGCAAATCCATCAATCATACAAGACATAATTCCAATAATATCTTCCTGTGATGGCACATTAAGAAAACTACAATCAAAGACCAAGTAGGCTGCCCATGGACCTTCTCTTTGTTCCCCAAGCCCCAATCATCAGGGTCACCCCTAGCACTGCAACAGAATACCAGCTACAGCCTCACCTCCCCACTGTCCATACCTCCTATGGATCCCACAGATCATCTCCCCCTGGGTTCCCCTTCCCCCAGCCTCCAACATCAGCAAACATTCCCCATGAATATACCTACCAGCCCAGCAAGCCACTAAAACAAGCAACACACAGCCAACACGCTCTGAAAATCCAGAGAGGAAACAGAAACCAAGGAACTAAACACTCACCCAACAAAGACAAAACCAGAAAACAGCACCTAGACCTATAATCACCCCAAACCCAGATGCCTAGATGCCAGTGTAAGGATACAATCAACAATAGCCAGGGCAACATGTCTCAGAGTTTAGCTATCCCACCACAGAAGGCTCTTTATATTCCAACATAGCTGAAGCACAAGAAAAAGACCTTGAAACAAACTATATGAAAATGATAGAGGTCCTTAAGGAAGGAAGGAATAAATGCCTTAAAGAAATCCAGGAAAACAGACAAACAATTGGAGGAAATGAATAAATCCATTAAAGAAAGCCAAGAAAAAATAAATGAAAAGTTGAAGGAAACAAATAAAACTGTTCAAGACCAGAAAATAGAAATAGAAGCAATAAAGAAAACACAAACTGAAGGAAATCTGGAAACAAAAAATTTAGAAATGTGAACAGGAAATACAAAGGCAAACTTCACTAATAGAATATAAAAGATAGAAAAGAGAATGTCAAGCATTGAAGATGTGATAGAAGAAGCTGATGCATCCATCAAAGAAAATGTTAAATCTAAACAATTCCTGACACAAAACATCCAGGAAATCTGGGACACTATGAAAATACCAAACCTAAAAATAATAGGAATAGAGAAAGGAGATGAATCCCAACTCAAGGACCCAGAAAATACTTTGAACAAAATCATGGAAGAAAATTGTTCTAACCTAAAAAAGTAGATGCCTATAAAGGTACAAGAATCATACAGAACACCAAATAGATTAAACCAGAAAAAGAAAGTCCCCTTACCATATATAATCAAAACACTAAACACACAGAACAAAGAAAGAATATTAGAAGCTTCAAAGGAAAAAAAAGAAACATATAAAGACAGGCCTATTAGAATTATACCTGATATCAAAATGGAGACTCTAAAAGCCAGAAGGGCCTGGATAGATACCCTTCTGACTCTAAGAGACCACATATGCCAACCCAGACTACTATTCCAATCACCATAAATGGAGAAAATAACATGTTCCATGATAAAGTGAAATTTAAACAGTATCTATCTACAAACCAGCCCTACAAAAGTTGCTAGAAGGAAAACTCCAACACAAAGATGTTAACTACACCCATGAAAACACAGGAAATAAATAATCTTACACCAGCAAAATCAAAAGAAGGTAAACACACACACACACACACACACACACACACACACACATGCACACGCACATGCACACCACTGCCACCACCACCACCACCACCACCAATAACAACAACAAAATAACAGGAACCAACAATCATTGACCATTGATATCTCTCAATATCAATAGTCTCAATTACCAAATAAAAAGACACACACTAACAAAATGGATATGAACACAGAATCCATCTTCTGCTGCATTCAAGAAACACACCTCAACATCAAGTGTAGACATTACCTCAGGGTAAAGATTGGAAAAGATATTCTAAGCAAATAGACCTAAGAAGCAAGCTGGTGTAGCCATTTTAATATCTAAAAAAAAATAGACTTCAAACAAAACTAATCAAAAGAGATAGGGATGGATACTACATACTTATCAAAGGAAAAAATCCATCAAAATGGTATTTCAATTCTTAACATCAATGCCTTAAACACAAGGGTACCCAAGTTTACAAAAGAAAATTACTACAGCTTAAATCACATATTGACTCTCACACACTGAAAGTGAGAGACTTCAATACCCACTCTCTCTGATGGACAGGCCATACAGACAAAAACTAAACAGAGAAATACTGAAGCTAACAGATGTTGTGACTCAAACCTATCAGATACCTCAGAATATTTCATCGAAACACAAAAGAGTACACTTTCTTCACAGAACCTCATGAAACTTTCTCCAAAATTGACTACCTACTCAGTCACAAAACAAGTCTCAACAGATACAAGAAAATTAAAATAACCCCCTGCATCCTATTAGACCACCATGGATTAAAGCTGGATTTCAACAACAATAGAAACAACAGAAAGCTTACAAACTCATTGAAACTGAACAACTCTCTACCGAATTACCAATGGGTCAAGGAATAAAGAAAGAAAGAAATTAAAGACTTGCTAGAATTCAATGAAAATGAATTCACAACATATCCAAATGTATGAGACATAAGTGCCTCCTTTATAAAGAATTTAGAGAAATCTCATACTAGTGACTTAACAGAATACCTCAAAGCCCTAGGACAAAAAGAGCAAACACACACAGGAGGAGTCGATGGCAGGAAATAATCAATCTGAGGGCTGAAATCAATAAAATAGAAACAAAGAGAGCACTACAAAGAATCAATGAAACAAAGAGTTGGTTCTTTGAGAAAATCAACAAGATAGACAAACCCTTATCCAAACTAACTAAAAGGCAGAAAGAGATTATTCTAATTAACAAAATCAGGAACAAAAAGGGGACCATAACAACAGACACTTAGGAAATCCAAACAATCATTAGGTCATACTTCAAAAACCTGTACTCCACAAAATGGAAAATCTAAAAGAAATGGATAAATTTCCTGACAGATACCACAATCCAAAATTAAACCAAGATCAGATAAACAATTTAAACAGACCTATAACCCCTAAGGAAATATAAGCAGTCATTATAAGTCTCCAAACCAAGAAAAGTCCAGGGCCACATGGTTTCAGTGCAGAATTCTACCAGAATTTCAAATAAGAGCTAATACCAATACTCTTCAAATTAGTCCACAAAACAGAAAGAGAAGGAATATTGCCAAATTATTTTTATGAGGCCACAGTTACCCTGATACCCAAACAACACAAAGACCCAACAAAGAAAGAGAATTACACCAATTTCCCTCATTAACATTGAAACAAAAATACTCAATAAAATACTGGCAAACCAAATCCAAGAACACATTGAAAAGATCATCCACCATGATCAAATGGGCTTCATCCCAGTGATGCAGAGTTTGTTCAACATACTAGAATCTGTCAATGTAATCCACCATATGAACAAACTGAAAGAAAAAAACAACATGATCATCTCATTAGATGCTGAAAAAGGCTTTGACAAAATCTAACACCCCTTCATGATAAAAGTCTTGGAGAGATCAGGGATACAAGGAACATACCTAAATATAATAAAAGCAACATACAGCAAGCTGACAGCCAACATCAAATTAAATGGACAGAAATTCAAAGCAATTCCACTAAAATCAGGAACAAGACAAGGCTGTTCACTTTCTCCATATCTATTCAATATAGTACTTGACATTTTAGCTAGAGCAATAAGACAACAAAAGGAGATCAAGGGAATACAAATTGGAAAGGAAGAAGTCAAACTTTCACTATTTGCAGATGATATGATAATACACATAAGTGACCCCAAAAATTCTACCAGGGAACTTCTATAGATGATAAACACCTTCAGTAAGGTGGCAAGATACAAGATTAACTCAACAAAATCAGTAGCCCTCCTCTACACAAAGGATAAATGGGCTGAGAAAGAAATCAGAGAAACATCACCCTTTATAACAGCCACAAATGATATAAAATATCTTGGGGTAACTCTAACCGAACAACTGAAAGACCTGTATGACAAGAACTTCAAGACTTTGACAAAAGAAATTGAAGATATCAGAAGATGGAAAGATCTCCTATGCTCGTGAGTCAGTAGGATTAACATGGTAAAAATGGCTATCTTACCAAAGCAATCTACAGATTCAATGCAATCCCTATCAAAATTCCAACACAATTCTTCACAGACCTTGAAAGAACAATATTCAATTTCATATGGAAAAACAAGAAACACTAAAACACTCCTGTACAATAAAAGAACTGCCAGAGGCATCACCATCCCTGGTCTCAAGCTCTACTACAGACCTATAGTAATAAAAACAGCATGGTTTTGGCATAAAAACAGACAAGTGGATCAATGGAATCAAATCAAAGACCCAGACATAAATCCACAACCTATGGTCACTTGATTATTGACAAAGAAGCCAAAACTATTCAATGGAGAAAAGAAAGCATATTCAACAAATGGTGCCAGTATAACTGTATGTAGAAGAATACAAATAGATTCATATCTATGACCCTGCACAAAATCCAAGTCCAAGTGGATCAAAGACCTCAACATAAATCCAGTTACATTGACCTGGTGGGAGAATATGGGGAACAGCCTTGGCACAGGAGACAACTTCCTGAATAGAATACCAGTAGCACAGATACTGAAATGACAATTAATAAATGGGACCTCATGAAACTGAAAAGTTTCTGTAAGGCAAAGGACACCATCAATAGGACAAAACAGCTGCCTTCAGAATGGGAAAAGATCTTCACCAACCCCATATCCAATAGAGGGCTGACCTCTATAATATATAAAGAACTCGAGAAACTAGACATCAAAAAAATCAAATAATCCAATTTTAAAATGGGGTAATGACCTAAACAGAGAATTCTCAACAGAAGAATCTCAAATGTCAGAGAAGCACTTAAAGAAATGTCCAGCATCCTTAGCCGTCAGGGAAATGCAAATCAAAATGACTCTGAGATTCCATCTTACATCTGTCAGAATGGCTAAGATCAAAAACACAAATGACAGCTTATGCTGGAGAGGATATGGAGCAAGGAGAACACTCCTCCATTGCTTGTGGGAATGCAAACTTGTACAGCCACTTTGGAATCAATATGGTTGTTTCTCAGAAAATTGGGAATCAATCTACCTCAAGACCCAGCTATATCAATCTTGAGCATATACCCAAAGGTTGCTCCATCCTACAACAAGGATACTTGCTCAATTATGTTCATAGCAGCTTTATTCATAAATAACCAGAAAATGGAAACAACTTATATGTTCCTCAACCAAAGAATAGATAAAGAAAATGTGGTACATTTACACAATGGAATATTACTCACTTGTTAACAAAAATACATCATGAAATTTGTGGGCAAATGGATGAAACTTGAAAAAGTCATCCTGAGTGAGGTAACCTGGACCCAGAAAGACAAATATAATATGCACTCACTCATAACTGGATATTAGCTGTTAAGCAAATGATAATCATGCTACAATCCACAGACTCAGAGAAGTTAGGTAAAGAGGGGGACTTTAGGGGGGAATATGTGTATCTCCCTGGAAAGGGAAAGTAGAATAGATTTTGAGAGCAGACTTGGGATCAGGTGGGGACTAGAGAGAGGAATCAGGTAGGATTATGGAGGGAAGGAGTACAGGGTGAGATAGCTGAAATTGGGCATTTGGGGCAGTGTGGAAACTTAGTACAGTGGAAACTTTCTGAAATCTATGAGGGTGATTCCATGAAGGACTAGTGAGGACTTCTAGTAATAGAGGATATGGAGTCTGACCTAACCATCTTTTGTAGCCAGGAAAGGTTTTTAGTGGTGGGACTCTGTGGTGATACTTTATTTATGTTGAAATGTAGTGATATTTTATTTGTGCTTTAATAAAGCTTGCCTGGAGATCAGGGGGAAAGGCCACCCATTTTAAGTAAACAAGAAGTCAGGCAGCACATGCCCTTAATCCAATCATTTACCAGGCAGGGTCTCTGTGTGTTCAAGGCCATACTAGGGAACAGAGTCAAGCATGGTGACACATGCCTTTAATCCCAGTACAGACAGACAGTGACAAGGAAGTGAGGTAGCTGGGCTAAGGTAGCCAATGAGAGGGTAGAACAGCAAGGCAATAAGGGTGTGGGTAAGACAGGAAGTAGCTCACATTTGGAAGCTGCAGAGTTGGTGAGGTAAGGTTGGCTGGTGGCTTTCTCATTTCCCTGATCTCTCTAAGACTTTCACCTCTATATTTGGCTCCATGATTTTTATTTAGTAAGACCATTTAGAAATTCGTCTACAGGACTCAGTTGCATTCAATTTAGTTGTTGGTCAAGAGGGTCCCATGGAGATCCCTAAACAACCCAGGCTGATGCTAGAACAGAGGGTCACACTCTAAAAACTGACAGTGGGGCTCCCATTGCTGAGGACAACATCCACACAGCTCATTGCTGTGGATATCTGTATGCTGTGAATGTGTTGCTCTGATTGGTTAATAAATAAGGTGCTGATTGGCCAGTAGCCAGGCAGGAAGTATAGGCAGGATAAAGAAAGAGGAGAATTCTGAAAAGTGGAAGGCTGAGTCAGGAGACAGTGCCAGCTGCTGCCATGAGAAGCAAGATGTAAAAAGTACTGGTAAACCACAAGCCACGTGGCAAGGTATAGATTAATAGAAATGGGTTAATTTAAGATATAAGAACTAGATAAAAAGAATCCTAAGCTATTAGGCCAAACAGTTTAAATAATGTAAGTGTCTATGTGTTTATTTGGGTCTGAGTGGCTGTGAGCCTGAGCAGGACTGGAGATAACTCCAGCTACAAATGGCACCCAATGTGGGGCAACAATTTCCACCTAAAACCTGAAAAAGCTTTTTAAAAAAGTTCTAAAACGGAGCTAAAAACAGCTTCCTAGTTGTCTCTCTCAAGTTAGCCACAGCACAAGGGCTTTAGCTACTATGGCGGGTTTGTGGCATGCAGGCTTCACCTACAGCATGGTGGGAATGAGGCATCTGCAAGCTGCACTTTACACTGCATGGTGGATTTAGCCTTTGCTAGTACAGAAAAAAAAAAAAGGTGTCTGGGCTATACGCTGCTTTGATAGAGACACAGACTCACTGTCTCCCAGAGTCCAGTGGTGAGCATGGTTCCTCCAAAGCTGGGGGTAAATGTACCATCGCCATGTTGGAAAGCTGAGGTGGATGGATTCATTCAGTACTAACCACTGCAGTTTAAAGCAATAAATTCACAATAAGACAAATTCAGATGGAACAAAATTTTAAATGGTTTACAATGTGTATAAAAATGTATGTAGGCTTGAAAGAGAGAAAGAAGTAATATATGCAGTTATATAAAGAAATAGATAGTTTTAAAAAATAAAGTCTTTAAAGAGAAAGTAAAAGTGATATAAAAAATAAGCCACGTAAAGATGGATATCACACACAGAATCTGGATTGTGTTGTCTTTGGGATTTTTAACTGCAGAAAAACATTTGATTGTAAAAGCTGTTCAGTTAAACCAATATATATATATTTTAAAGGTACCTTGACTTCAAAATTTGGATCTAAGGATATGTTGCTTTGGAAAGGAGGCTCTGCTTTTGTTTTCACAGCAAGCAAGAGGCTATGGATTTGTTCCAGATTAAGATACATCAGGCTTGACCAGCCAAGACCCCCTGAAATGTCTCCGATGACACCATGGCCCAGATAATCCAACATCCAGAACAGTTTCAAGGCAACTGGCTCAGACAATACAGCCTCACGGACTACTCCATAATCCTAAAATTTTCTTTGTGTCCCCATAAGATACAGCACCCTCATCCAGCAGGAAGTAGTATGAGAAGCTATGCCCAAATTCCCAAATATACCAAGCTGGCTTTGGAGATGGAATTGGATTACTCCTTCTCTAAACCCAAGCATATTGTTAAAAGAAAAGGTTGAGAGATTTTTCTGTCCCATATCAGAAGAGCCCTCTGGTGTGGGACAGAGCAAAATGAATATTTTTATTTAAAGTAGGTTGATTATAAATGTGATCTCTTTCTAAAGAAGAAAAGGGGATATGATATAGATATGATAGGATGAAAGGATAGATTAATGAACCTACTTTTAAAGAGCAACAACTTGTTTAGAAATGTTTTACATTGCTATGGATTTTAGTTTATTGATACAAATTTAAAGTTAATTTTGTTATACTGTATATGTATTTCCACTCTTGTTTAAGATACTATGTTTATATAACTCATTTAAATTGTAATGCATAGTTAAGAAATACAGACTAATAGTCTTCTATGATAGTCAAACTTATAGTCATATTAAGTTTTCTAGACATACATAGATATAATTCAATTAGGTAAGTAATCTTCAAACACTTCAAAGATCTACAGAATATGGCATTTAAAATGTTTTAAAAATTTAGACTTTCCAGACAGTGAGTCATGTCTGCTCCTGGCAGCACTGATTTACTTCAAAGAGGAGGATGGGCATCAAAGACACTCTATATGGAGTTTATCTTCTTCTTGGCAAAAATAGACATTTGGGCAAGAAACTCTTCTTGTCTGGACTGCTTCACAAAATGTTGCATCTGCTGGACATGCAGGACCCATAGGAAGGTGACCACTCAACTTTGCTTGGCAAAATGGTTCTTGAGGTTCCTGCTTTGCAGAGTAAACTGATGTCAGACATTCTACAGGACACAGAGAGAAGTAACTGAGAGACTCTAGGCCTGTGGGCTGAAGACAGATGTCCCAACTTTACAGAAGAACTTTGAATGACTGTCCAGACTACCAGCTGTCTCTCTCTACTCTCACAAGACTCCCAAAAGTTGCTTGCGTCCTTCTCCCATTTCTTAGGTAATATTATATCCTTCTGAGGTCTTTGATGTAGTTGAAGACTAGGTAGTTATAATTTCCTTAGTTATGATAAAAGAAAAGTAGACTCACAAATATAGGATAGATAGGATATCTTCTTTAATTTTGCCAAAAACAAATAGACTAGATATTATAAATAGACTAGATATTGTAGCTAATTCTTGCTTGATAATTGTTTTGTTATATGTAATTTTACTATGTTACAGTTAAAACTTTCCTTTTTGAAAAAAAAAGTAAAGGGGAAGTGCAGTGGATATCTGTGTGTTGTGAATGTGTTGCTCTGATTGGTTAATAAATAAAGTGATGATTGGCCAGTAGCCAGGCAGGAAGTATAGGCAGGACAAAGAAAGAGGAGAATTCTGAAAAGTAGAAGGCTAAGTCAGGAGATGCTGCCAGCTGCCGCCATGAGAAGCAAGATGTAAAAAGTACTGGTAAGCCACGAGCCACATGGCAAGGTATAGATTAATAGAAAAGGGTTAATTTAAGTTATAATAACTAGACAACAAGAAGGCTGAGCCATTAGGCCAAACAGTTTAAATAATATAAGTGTCTGTGTGTTTATTTGGGCCTGAGTGGCTGTGGGCCCAGGTGGGACTGGTGATGACTCCAGCTACAGCTCATTGAACATGGAGAGGTCTAGCTGGTACCTGCATGGAGCCTTTACCCCTATGTTCTAGTCTCTTTGGTGCAGGAAGGTACTCTGCAGGCTACAGTAAGAGAAACCTGACACCAACCCAGCCATAATACCTTCAACCTACAATGTGTTGCCTGCAAGATGTGCTAAGGCAAAGGTAACTCAGAAGTTGTTAGAGTGGCCAACCAATGTCTGTTTAACTCGAGGCCCACACCACGAGAGGGAGCTTATGCCCTATACTGCCTAGATGGCCAGGAATTAGAAACTGGATTGCCCAGAGTCCTAAGGTAGAACCAAACACAACTGGCCAAAATCAAAAGAAATAAAAATTTTAAAAGAAAAGAGAAAAAAAGAAATCAATGAAATGATTCCTAGTGATATCCTGCTATACTTATAGATTGGTGCCTTATCCAGTGGCCATCAGAGAGGCTTCCTCTGGCAGAAGATGGAAGCAGGTACAGAGACCCACAGCCAGAAATCATGTGGAGAGAGAGTCTAAACTAAAAGTCTCCATTGGGTCCTTCTGCTTGGATCTTGCTGAACCCCACCAAAGACAGGGAGGAAAGATTGTAGGAGTCAGAGGGTATGGAGGATACCAGGAGAACATGGCCCATTAAATCAACTAAGCATGGATCATATGGCCACAGAGGCTGAAGCAGCAAATATGGGGCCTGTGTGGGTCTGCATCAGGCCCTCTGCATGTGTATTACGGTATATAGCTTGGTGTTTATGTGGGATTCCTAACAGTGGGAATGGGTGTGTCTCTGAGTCTTTTGCCTGCTCTTAGGACTCTTCCACCTACTGGGTTGCCTTGTCTAGCCTCTATAGGATGGGTTTTGCCTAGTCTTACTGTATCTTGTTTTGTCATGTTGGGTTGTTGTCTCTTGGAGGCCTGCTCTTTTCTGGAGGGAAATGGTGGGGGAGCGAAACTGGGGGAGAGGGGAGGTACTGGAGAGATGGGTGGAGCGGAGGGAGGGGAAACTGTGGTCAGGAAGTATTGTATGAAAGAAGAATCTATTTTCAATTTTTAAAAAGTACATTCATCCATTAAGGAGTGTGATTTTTCTATTTTTCTTGTATTGAAAATAGATGTTTTCAGACAATTCACTCTGATTATGGTTTCTCCTCCCCTAGCTCCTCCCAGATCCTCCACACCTCCAGTCTCATCTGAATCCACACCCTTTCTGTCTCTCGTTAGAAAACAAACAAGCGTCTAAAGAATAATAACATGATAAAATAAGATGAAGCAAAAACAGACAAACAAGAATAGGAGAAAACAAATAAACAGAAGACAAAGAACCAAATAATAAGAAAGGGAAATGCATAAAGACACAGAGACACACACATTCTCACACACAGAAATCCCACAAAAAATATAAAACTGGAAGCCATAATATATACATAAAGGTCCTGTAAAGTTAAAAACAGAAAGGAAGGAAGGATGGAAGAACAGAAGGAAGGAAATGAAAGAAAATAGTGCCTTGACAAAACATTAAAATCTTATGAGTAAGAACCTGCAAAGATGCCATTGAGTTAGCTGTGTTGGCCATTTAGTGCTGGGCATGGAGTCTGCTCGTAAGAGTGGTTTCTTTCCCCAGTTTTTTCTTTATTAGAGAAAACTAGTTTTTCATTTGCAAGAGGTTATCAACTAGAGACAGCTTCTGGCTTAGGGATGGGGCCTGGGTCCACTTCTCTCAGCACTGGGACCCCATCTGGTGCAGACCTGTGCAGACCCTGCGCATGCTGCCACTGTCTCTGTGAGTTCATGTGGGCATTGGTCTTGCTGTGTTAAGAAAGCCTTGTTTCCTTGCTGTCCTCCATCCCTTCTCACTCGTATAATCTTTATGCCTCTTTTTCCTGGGGTTCCCTGATGCCTGAGGGGAGGGATTTGATGGACACATTCCATTTAAAACTGAATATTCTAAAGTCTCTCTGCACATTATCAGGATGTGGGTCTCTGTATTTGTTCCCATCTGCTGTGGGAGGAAGCTTCTCTGATGATGGCTGAGCAAGGCACTGATCTATGAGTATAGCATAATATCATTAGGAGTCATTTTGTGACTATGTTCCTTTGTCAGAACAGTAGTATTTGATTTTTCCCTGGGTCCCTGGTCTATATAGTATCAGGTTCTTAGCCACCCAAGCAGTTTTTGGGATGGGTTCTATCTCATGGAGGGGGCCTTAAATCCAATCAAATTTTGGTTAGTTACGCCCACAAGCTTTATGCCACTATTACACTAGTGTGTCTTACAGGCAGGCCATCATTGTAGATCAAATAGCTTGTTATTGGGTTGGTTTTTTATCTTTCTCCTTTGGTAGCATGCAGAGTACTTTCCAATACCATAAACACTAGTCCGTAGAAGTGAAGGCTCTAGGTAGGCACCAGCTCGACTTCTCTGTGTTCAATAAGTTATATAAGCATTGTCTTAAGCAATGGGGCCTTACATTCAGTTTGTGGAGAGCAACCAATAGCCTTGACAAGAGTCTGGGTTGTTTGGGGGTTCCCTTGGGACCCATTTGGCCAACAACTCGATTAGATATAACCAATTCCAGGCACTGGAAGTTTCATTTGGTGACAAGAGATGTCCAGCTGGGGCTCTGTCACTCTGGTTATTTGACAATTTCATTGAGATTGCCTTCATATGTGTATATATTTTAGAAAGCTTCTACTGTATTAGGTTTCCATACAACCTCTCAGATGGCCCTTAGTTCTAGCTGTCCCTCCTTGTACTCCTGCCCTCCCCTCCCCAGGTTTATCCTTATATTCCTAGCCACCCTTCGCACCCATCCATAACTATCTGTTCTATTTTCCCTTCCTCGGGAGATCCATCCCTGCCCACTAAGTCCCTTACTCTATACCTAACCTCTGTGATTTCATGGATGGTAGCTTGCTTATCAACGACATGCACACATAAGTGAACATACACCATATTTGTCTTTCTGGGTCTGAGTTACTTCAATATTTTTTTTCTAGATCCATCCATTTACCTGCAAATTTCATGATTTCATTTAAGAACTGGGTAATAGTCCATAGTATAAATGCACCACTTTTTTTTTCATCCATTCAGCCCACTAACAGACACCTCGGCTGTTTCTGATTTCTAGCTATTATTATTGTAGCTGGAGAATTTCTCTCCAGCTCCCGCCAAGTCCCGCCAAGTCCCGCCAGTCCCAGAGCCCACTTATAAAATAAACACACAGACTCTTATATTAGTTAAAATGCTCAGCCATTAGCTCAGGCCTACCATTGTCTAGCTCTTACTCTTATACTAAGCCCATTTCTGTTAATCTATATGTTGCCACATGTTCCATGGCTTTACCTGTTGCCTCTACATGATGCTCCCTGAACGGCAGCTGGTGTTTCCTCCCCTCTGTCTTCCTCTCCTTTTCCTCTCTCCTCTCTGCTAGTCCTGCCTATACTTCCTGTCTGGCTATTGGCCAATCAGTGTTTTATTTATACAGAGCGATATCCACAGCAATTATGTTCTATTATTATAGAGCAGCTATGGGCATGGCTAAGCAAGCATCCTTTGGCTATATACCCAAGAGTGGTATAGCTGAATCTTGAGGTAGATCAATTCCTATCTTTCTGAGGAACCACCACACTGATTTCCATAGTGGCTGTACAAGTTTGCATGCACTCCCACCAGCAATGGATGAGTGTTTCTCCTACTCTGAACCCTCACCAGCATGAGTTGTCACTTGTTTTATTGATCCAACTTACACCATTCTGACTGGTGTGAGATGAAATCTCAAGGTAGTTTTGATTTGCATTTCCCTAATGACTAAAGATGTTGAACATTTATTTAAGCACTTCTCAGCCATTGTGTTTCTCTTTTTGAGAATTCTCTGTTTAGATCTGTGCCCCACTTTTTGTTTTGTTTTGTTTTTCTAGACAGGGTTTCTCTGTGTAGCTTTGTGCCTTTCCTGGATCTTGCTCTGTAGACCAGGCTGGCCTCAAACTCACAAAGATCCTCCTGCCTCTGTCTCCCAAGAGCTGGGATTAAAGGCGTGTGCCACCACCGCCCGGCCTGTGCCCCACTTTTAAAATTGGATTATTTGTTTTCTTGCTGTCCAGTTTTTTAGTTCTTTGTATATTTTAGATATTGGCCCTCTATCAGATGAATAATTAGCAAAAATCTTTCCCCATTCTGTAGCCTGCCACTTTGGCTAAATGACGGTGTCCTTTGTCATACAGAAGCTTTTGAATTTCATATTAACTGTTGTTCTTAGTATTGGTGCTATTGGTGTTCTGTTCAAAAAGTTTTTTCCTGTGACAATGAGTTCAAGACTAGCCCCCACTTTCTCTTCTATCAGGCTCAGTGTGTCTGGTTTTATGTTGAGGTCTTTGATCCATCAATTTGGAGTTGAGTTTTGTGTAGGGTGGTAAGTATAGATCTATTTGCATTCTTCTACAAGCAGACATCCAGTTTGACCAGGACCATTTGTTGAAGATACTGTCTCTTTTCCAGTGTGTATTTCTGGCTTCTTTATCAAAAATCAGGTGTCCGTTGGTGTGTAGACTTAAGTTTGGGTCTTCAATTTGAGTCCATTGGCCAATGTATCTGTTTTTATGCAACATTATACTGTTTTTATTACTATAGCTTTGTAGTACCATTTGAGACCAGGGATGCTGATATTGCCCACAGTTCCTTTATTATTCAAGATTGTCTTAGTTATCCTGGGTTTTTGTGAGTTTGTGTTTCCATGCATCCTCTCAGGTTCTGTAAAGAATTGTGTTGGAATTTTGATGGGGGTTGCATTGAATCTGTAGATTGCTTTTAGTAGGATGGCCATTTTTATTTTATTGATTCTACCAATCCATAAGCATTGGGGGATCTTTCCATCTTCTGGCATCTTCTTCAATTTCTTTCTTCAAAGACTTGAAGTTTTTATCATACATGTCTTTCACTTGCTTGGTTAGAGTTGCCCCAAAATATTTTTGAAGCTATTGCAAAAGATATCGTTTCCTTCATTTATTTCTCAGTCCATGTATCGTTTGTGTAAATTTCAGAACCTCTTCATGTAAAAGGCCTTGAGAAGCTAGGTGTACAAGGGACATAACCCAACATAATGAAGGCAGTTTACAGCAAGCCCACAGCCAGCATCAGCCAAAATAGAGACAAGCTCAAAGCACTTCCACTAAAATCGGGAACAAGACAAGGCCGTCCACTCTCTTTATATCTATTCAATGTCTATGTCTATTCAACATCATATTCGAAGTTCTTGCTAGAGCAGGACAACTGAAGGAGATCAAGGGGATACAAATTGGAAAGGAAGAAGTTAAGGCATCACTATCTGCAGATTATATGATTATATACAAAAGTGACACAAAAATTCCACCAGGAAACTCCAACAGCTGATAATCACTTTAGGCATAGTAGCAGAATACAAAATTAATCACAAAAAATCAGTAGCCTTACTATATACAGAATGGCTGCATTTTAAGCCCTGATCTGACTAGATTTGAAAAAAAATATGCATTATCTTATATTTTAGTTCTCTCCTCTCTCTCTCTCTCTCTCTCTCTCTCTCTCTCTCTCTCTCTCTCCCTCCCTCCTCCATTTTCTTCACCAGCCAGAGCAAAACTTATCTTTGGAACCATTTCCCTTTGATCACACAAGCCTTGATGCTATTTTTTCCTTTGCAAATAACAAAGCAATTGTACACATTTGCTATAACCTTCTGAAATTGCTGAGCAAGAACATTAACTATAAACACACAGTGATAATTGATAGTCAAAATGCAGTCAGGGTTTGAGCTTATTGAGAAATTTTAGGCTCAAAATGAGGACTTCTTTCTAGTAATTTACACTTGGATTTCTGAATAGGCTCTAATGACATTGATACACGTGCATAATGTCTCTCTTCTGGGTAGCCAAAATATGGCCATTGTGTTTTCTTGAAATATTAGTTAGGTAGCACTTGATTAAATACACACATATGAATGACATATTAAAAAATAAGCAATCCAGCCAGTAGAGAGGATATAAAGTAAAATATAATGAAGACCTCCTTTCTTTAAATAAGTCTTTAAAATAATATGTCCTTTTTCATTAGTTCTGGCAGGGCTGAGGAATCATTGTGGAAGAGGTGTTGGAAAGATTGTGTGAGCCAGAGGAACAGGGAATTTGCTGTGAGACTGTCTCTCCTAGGAATTTCAGAAGCAACACTGATAAAATCTCACTGACATAACTGCTTAATAATTGTGACACCGATAGACATGCTAAGATGAATGAGGGGATGCCCAGGAAGCCTCAACCCTACACAAAGAACTACAGGCAACTAAGGAATGCTGAGAGTGGGAAAAATGGTCTTCTTTGAGGAAGAGCACACCAGTTGGTTATCCAATCTGAAATGGTCAACCCTGAGAACATAAACGTACATGATCCTCTTTGGATGTGCTAGCCTTCAATCTTAGTAGCAGATAATTCATGTGTAAGAGTTCTCCATGCCTTCCCCCATGTCCTTGATTATAGATCTTTTAGCTCCTAAGGCTTTTCCCATAACATTTTATCTGTGGTTATTTTCTACCCATCCATGCTGATAATCATTTAGGTATTTCTCTTTTGTTCCATAACACCACATTCAAATAATGTCAGAAAGTACACCAAAACATCAACAAATGCACGTCTTGGTGAATGGAAGGGCAGCATACAAATTTCTCTAAATATTGAATTTCTCTCCTTCATAGTCAGGCAGAAACATGTGGCCATTGTGCCCAGTGAAGTGGCTAATAGAACAAAAACATGATTTGATCCTCCTTGGTTGCCCTATCCTGACGATGACCAATGAGATAATCACTCCAGTGTACCCAGTTACAAGCTAACGGACTCTCTGTTTGCCTGGCTATGTGGACCATAATCTTTTCCCACCATCGGCCTGGACCTACCTGCTTAGACTTCTAGCAGAACTGAAGAATTACTCATTATCTACTAAGAAAAGCTTTAACCTTGTCCTGACATCTGTTCCAGCACATTTGAGCACTCACTCAGCCAGCGGTCTATAAATAAAATTGTGCCCTTACACCTTACATTTATGAACCAATATATGAATTATTTCTTCTTATCTAGCAAGCCAGGAAAATTTATGCCCAGAGCCTAAAAGTACCCTAGCTAAAATTAAATTGTCACATGAGCATCTATGTATACTTACTTAAATAAATATATATTTCAACTATAGTTCTCTTTATAGTGCATTTGGTTTTCTTTTTTTCTAAATTTTAGTTTTTTTCTAAATTTTATATATTTACTTTGTGTGTATGAGTGTTTTATCTGGATGTATGTCTATGTATCACCTGAATGTGTGGTACCTGTGAAAGCTAAAAGAGGGTATCAAATCCCCATAGGACAAGAGTTACAAATGTATGCAAGTCATGTAGGTTCTGGGTATTGAACCAGGGTCCTCAGGAAGAGTAGCAGTGCTGTTAACTGCTGAGTCATCTCTCCAGTCCTAGAATTTCCTCTTCATGCTTCTACATAATACTATGGATCTTGTTTATTCCAGTCTATGGAATGGTATCTTCACCTGACCCCTAATTTTTCCCTGTTGGCACTTTCACTGACATCAAGAGATTATCTGTCTCCATGAGTAACTGGGATAACCTCTCCCTTGATTCTTACTCCCTATTTCAATGCTCTCTTGAATATCACGAGTATAGACACTAATTTAAAGGATAGTATGAACATCCCCAACATGAGACATATGTGTTGTCATGCATGGTGTTGGTGTTATTATAACTTTTTTCTTGAGACAGTATCCCTACTATGAAACTTGTGTTCAAAGCTCATCTTACTCACTTCATATTTGCTTGGGTGCCTATTTAATTATTACATGACTCCCCTATACTTCATGAAACTACATATTCATTTTTTTTAATCTCTCTATTTCTGTCCAAACTCTTGAAATAGTATCTGGCTCATTTAAGTTGTTCAACATACATATTTAGGATACTGTTTTGTTTAATTATAATGAGTGCTTTTACAATTAACATAATGATATTTGAAGCAATTCTATTCAAAAAATACTTGGAGCATGAATAAATAATTTGAGAAACCCATTATTGTCCCTCTTGATTTTTCTAGATACTGATTGCATGCAAGTTTCATTTCAGGTATTTTGTAAAGTATTTGGGTGTGTTGTGATTTTATACACCTTGAAAAAAACATGCATATCCATATAATTAAATTCTTATAAGATTAATTCATGTCACTGCTCTAGTTTGCTTTTTATTGCTGTGATAAAACAATCTATTAAAAGCAACTTGAGGAGGAAAAGGCTTATTTCAGCTTATAGATTACAGTCTGTCATCAGGGAAGCCAGCGCAGAGCTTGAGGTGAGAACTGAAGCAGAGACCATGAAGGAATGCCACTTTAATGCTTTGCTCCCACTGGCTTGTTCAGCTACCTTCCTTACACAACAGAGCCACATGCCTAGGAACAGTACAGCTAACAATGGGCTGAGCCCTCCCATGTCAATCAGCCATCAAGAAAATGCCCCACATCTATGTCTACAGACCAATCTGAAAGAGGCGGGTCTTCAGCTGGAGTTCTTCCTGCCGGATGTGTCAAGTTGACAACCAAGGTTAGCCATTTCACTCAGTGAATCCCACTGCGGGCAAATTTAAACTATCCTTAAGAGACATTTATCAATGCCTGGAGATATTTTTTGTTACCAAGTCTCAAGACAGGAGCAGGTGAGTCTAGAGGTTGGTAGTTCAGAATGTTGTTAAAATCCAGGCATGGTCATTCACTCTTTGAATCAGCACTTAGAAGGCTAAAGTAGGGGAATCTTCTTCCTTTGTTTGTTTTTTGTTTTTTGAGACAGGGTTTCTCTGTGTGACCCTAGCTGTCCTGGAACTCATTCTGTAAACATGGTTTAACTTAAAGAGATCCACCTGCCTCTGCCTCCCAAGAGCTGGAATTAAAGTTTGAGACCAGGCTGGGCCCATGTAATAAATTCAAAGAGACTAGCCTTGACTACACAGTAAAATCTCGTCTCGAAACAAAACAAATAAGAATGCTGTTAAGAGTCCTACAGTTGCCGGGCATTGGTGGCACACGCCTTTAATCCCAGCACTCGGGAGGCAGAGGTAGGCGGATCTCTGTGAGTTCGAGGCCAGCCTGGGCTACCAAGTGAGGTCCAGGAAAGGCACAAAGCTACACAGAGAAACCCTGTCTCAAAAAACCACACACAAAAAAAAGAGTCCTACAGTAGAGGGGTGGAGCACTGGAAAGGTGGCTCACCGGGAAAATCATCTGCTGCTCTTGCAGAGGACCAAGATTCAATCTGTAGCAACAACACAGTGCCTCACAACCATCTGTAACTCCAATTCCAGGGAATCCAACATCCTCTTCTGGTGCCTCCATGGGAACTAGGCAGGTACACAGTGCACAGACATACATGCAGGCAAAGACTCATACACATAAAAAATTAATCTCATTAAATTTTAAAGAAGGAGTTCTATCATATACATGACAGTCAATAAGTCAGTCAATGCCTCCCATCTAAAATGAGAATTATCTTGCCCAAAATGCCAACACTGTCAAGATTAAGAAATCCTGCCTCATTCAGGTACTTAAAAATTTTAAATATAGAAACTACATAATGCATTTTTCCTGAGTGAACATGTCTATTATGTATGGTTACTCAAAGCAAGTATATATTGGTTCTTTTTGTTAGAACTGCATCCTTTAGCTTCATCAAACAGAGGTGGCCCATGCAGGCCTGATGCTATCTCTGAAACTAGATGAGTTTATATTGATCAGACTTTCCACATAGGGTCCCTCACACTGGCAACACAGTGAGACCCATATAGTTCTATGAGATGTGCAGAATGGAGAAGATCCAGTGCCCCTGAGCAGCCCAGCTGTGAAGGTGTAGATCGGACTGGTGACTATGCACAAAGCCGACTAAAAAGCCCGCCTTTATACTTTATATGTTTTCACTTGGCTTCAGCAAGTACAGTGTACCCAGATGATGAGAACAGACAGACAATGTGAAAGGCCAAGATGGTGCTTCCCACTCCCTGGGAGACAATCATTCTCAGGATGCTCACCAAGGGAACAAAGCCAGCTGCCCTGTGAGCTCCTCAAGCGGCAACTGTTTCAGGCATATTTACCCAAAACTCTTTGAAATTGGGTTTTACTATTCCTTCACAACCTTGGAGAATTTTAATAATTTATACATCTTCACCTTGACCACAGAAATATTTTGTCATTGATGTTTTCATTAAATTGTACTTGCTTTAAGTCAGCATGGGGTTGAAATGCTTCCCAGTGAATTCTCTGGCTGCTTTCACTCGTTTATCAAGAATGCCTATCGACAGTTTACTGGGACAGAATCCTGCCCTTGGACATGAGGTTTATAAGGAACGAACAATCACAGCACTGTATAAGTTTCTCTTGAAGGGGAAACAAAACTTGCACATCAATAAAAACTGAGGTTTCCATCACTATCTTCGTTTCTTTATGCTCCAGAATACTCAGTGTATTTCTGGCACCTTGCTGTAGCCTTTTGATGGGAGCCTAATGACTGGGTAAGGCCAAGATTGCTCAAACTCAGAACAGCAGCCTGGCTAAAGGGCAGATTTACATCTTCATGCCCCGAGTGAAACAAAAGGAATTGTTTGATGGTGAATTGAAGATGCTGTGTTGTCAACTAGATATTTAGCCAGAATTTAGAGCATTAAATAGATATCAGTTGAGCTTTACTGTGTGCTTAATAACAGACTCCATGGAGGATGGAGGCGGATACCAAAAGGAACAGGCTTTAAAGTGTGCAAGAGGGTGATACAGATACAAGCACTGTAAATGATAAATGAGTGCTAAGTAACCCCATGCTACAGGGAGGAGTTGGCATTTTGGCTGGCATTTTAACAAGAGGCAGGCAGAAATGGAAGGCAAGACTCCTTACAATAGGGACCAACATGAAGGAGAGAAAGACCTTAGGTACCAGGAACTTCAGAAGTCTGACTCTCTAGAGTCTGGCTGACCCATTACAATCTTAATGTTATTTAAAGTTTCCCAGTAGCCCTAGTAGAAAAGAGAAAACAGGTTAAATTAATTACCCCATATAACCCAATATATCTAAAACCTCATTTTGAACACTCTATATTTTTTCAATGATATGTGTACATTACCTGTAATTACATGATATTTGTGAAATTTGACAAGTGTCTTAGAAGGACAGAACTTCTCAGTTTGGGGCTGTCACATGTCAAGGACTTGATAGTCATCTGTGTAGGTGATGGCTATCAGGATGGACAGGGCAGGATTGGTGTTTTGAACAAAGCCTCAGGCTATGGGGAGCTAAAATAAGATGGATGCTATAGAAAAGTAACATGCATGTCTCCACTCTGGGCTGTTTCTGCAATAGAATGCACACAACAGGCAAAAGAAAGCATGACTGTTCTATATATCCTTCAGGATTATGTGTGCACCTGTCCAGCTGGCAGAGAGGTGACGTCTGCCTGTAACTGGAGTTACATTTAGGAGATAAAGGCCTGAACGTTCTTAGAGTCGGTGGAGAGAGACCCTGGGAAGAGGTATCCTGTGTTATCTACTTTACTGCTGACTACAGGGAACATGCTAATTCATTTTGGCTCAATGAAGATGATGGAATTTTTTAAGTAGGAAATAGAATTAAGAGCAGAAGAGATTAAAGATTGATGTGAAGTGCTTATTCATTTTTGCAATGCAGAGCATATCTGTGTATACATATATGTGTATATCATTGTGCTACTGGTACATTATGGATATAAACACTAACATTTTAAACAAATTACATTCTTGATCAAGATGACCTTGGTATTCTCCTTGGCTTATCTAAACTTCAGCTAGGTTTATTCTGAAACATAGGCCCTGATATCCCTATTGGTACAGCTTTTACTTCCAAAAATTGTCAGCTGTAAATTTTTTCTCTCCTCATTTGGGATATATGTCAATTTACTCTCGGCCTCTGACCAGTTTTGTGGCCAAGAAAATGTCCCCAGAGACTCCAACCATCTCTTTGAAATGTAAACATCCAAGAAGCTAGTAGCCCCTACTCCCTACATCCCTGGGAGAATGGGACCCTAATTTTGATGAGTGCTGATTAGCAAATACAGATGGTCTAACTGCAGAGAAAAGCATTTACAAGCCCAGGATTAAATTGGTGTGTAAGCATCCACTGTTCTGCCTCCATCCCTTAACATCTTGCAGTTTGGTTCTATGACCACTCCACCTCCTTAGAGAACCCACCTGCCCCTGTTAACGTGGGGTTGACTTCAGCAGCCTAAAGTCAATCTTCCTTCACTGGCTAACTTTATCTGGGCCAATTCTTACTCTGACGTGATTTATTCATGTATAATTTTTCCTTTTCTAAAAATAATGAAGGAAGTAAAAGTAGAGCTAAATAATAAACACAAGATAGGAGATAAATGGAGAAGAAAAGGGAAAAACAGAGGAGCATATGGAGCCAGCTGAAGTGTCTTTAAAAATCCAGAAGAGGTATCCAGGAAAGAAAAACAAGATACTCTGTTGATAAAACATGAGTTGGAATTTTATGAGCTAATCTAGGGCAACCAAATTTATGTAAGAAAAGAAGAATTTATAAATAGTTCCCTGAAGTGTACAAACCCATCTATATATCGAGGCAGTTCAGGCCAATTGCTCATTTTTATCTCTCTAGAATACTTTCAACTTCTGGAGAAAGTCCTGGTTGTAGGTAATATGCTGTCCCCTTGTAAGTGACTTTCTTTCTACATCCCCCTTTTACTCTGAATGGATAATGTGTTTTTTTCATTACTGTGTGTGAACTTTCTGACCTGGGTGTTTGAGGTTAAGCTCTCGCCTCCCTACGAAGTCCTAGTCCACAGATCAGCATCCTTCATCTTCTGCTCTAACTGTCCTAAGTGCCCAGCAATGTTACTCTTACTGGGTACTTCCTCAAATATGAGCATACAACATGTACCTCTAAAATTTATACCATTTACAGGAGTCAGAATAGTATTTCAGATGGATAGATCATTAGCTCTGGAGTGTGGCATTTAGAAATGTTTTATAGCCAAACATCTGATCGGAGCATTTATGAGTAGTGTTCACATAAATCCTTTAGCAAATTATATCTATAAATGCAAATAAAAACATCTTGGGAGCATATTTCCTACCGTTAATCATAAATATGTTGCTCTTCGTAGTTATGAATTCAAGAAAGCAAGCAGAGTTTTGTATAACGACAGATTTTCAAACACTGTTAGGTGAAATACAACATATGTAAATTAAGATATTTAGCCCAGCCAAACAATAAAGTCATTGGAAAATAGGAGCGGTATACACAGACATCATGAGAAACTGATCTATTTCTTTTCCAGTCACAAGGGTAGAAACAAAAAGACTATTGGAATAAACCAACAATCACAAATAAGTATTTGAAAAATCAGCATTCACAAAGAGAGCTGTGTAATTAGTCATTTTGGTTTCGGAAAAGTTGTCATGCTCCCTATCATCCACGCGGTCAAATTTAAGAAGATTATAAAGTCAGAATCTTCGAGTCCTTAGTGACGGAGTTCTTGATGATTATGAATGCGTTGGGGGTTTCTAGCCATCCCACGGTGCACTGAAGCTTCTTAGCTTAAGTGAACTCAGGCATTTTAAATATTTTTTAAGATTTCTTTTAACTTTCAATTGTGTGTTTCTGTACCCCAACACATGAGTGCAGTACCCTGAAATGTCAGAAGGGGCAACAGATTCCCAGGCGCTGAAGTCACAGGCAGTTGTGTGCTGCCTGACATGGATGTTAGAAATATAACTCCATTTCTCTGCAAGAACAGAAAGAACTCTTGACCACTGAGCCATCTCTCCAGCGCTAAGCTTGGAGCTTTTTTAGTTGTACCATGTGACCCAGAATTCTGTGAGTCACAAGAATAACGGACAGTCTTACCTGACATGAGGAGATACACATTCTCCAACTTTGGAACAAATAAACAAACAAAAAAAGAACAAGTGATGTTTTGTCTCTGGAAGTTATCACTAGATCTATATTTATAAAACAAAAGAAGAAACAGATAAGAAAAGAACTTTTTTCTTTTATTATATATCAACTCTGAGAGCACACATACACTTTAAATAAACACTAGGTGTTATTAAAATAAATGGTATGTCTATATCTTAATGTCCAGTGGAATGTTTTCTTTGTATCTGTGGTCTTTATTTTTTCCTGTCCCCAATTTGTATCCTTTTATGTAGACCATCAAGTTTAAATGCAAGGGTATGATATAATTAAAAGAGCCAACTAGCCAACCTATTATATCCTTAATAAGTTACCATTACTAAAACAGCCATCAAGTCATGAAAACTACTCAAGAGATTGGACAGAAGGACAAACACTGGCCAGTAGTGACAAGGGCACAACAATGTTTAAAATGTTTCTTTGGCAAGTGGGAAGATGATTCAGACAGGAAAGTGTTTGCCCTGACAGCAGGGGCACCTGTGTCAGAGTCTCAACTCCCAAGTAAAGAAGCTGAGTGCAGAGCAGGCACCTCCATTCCCAGTGCTGAAGAAGAGAGAGGTGGAGCCCTGGGGCATGCTGGCTGGCCAGTCCAACCAAACCAGCAAATTCTAGGTTCAGTGAGAGACCCTACCTAGCAAAAATAGAGCATGGTTGATGAAGACACACGACGATGCAGAGCTCTGACTTACACACACACACACACACATACACACACACACACACACACACGTGCACACATAACATATATGTACTTAGAAACAGATACGTTTTCTAAATTCATCTTATGCACGATTGGAGTAGGAATTGCTGATTTACTCAGTTTTGTCCTTTTATTTACCTTAATATTCATTGCCCAGTGCATAAGGTTCTGTGCAGAATGAGAAGTGTATGAAGAGAGTTAGGAGCATGTGACAGGGTGCACTGATCCCTAATTGCCTGTTGGTTTGCTGGTTTACTGTACTGTTTCATAGAAAAATATAGTTAATTTATTATGAGACAGAGATTATCTTATGAAAAGCTAGAGACCCAAACGTTCAGAGCCACTGCGTTATTGACTTAATGCTCTGTCTTAATGAGCTGTGTAACTACCCTCTGTTCAGAACGTTGCCAGTTTACCTAATTTCACATTGTTTCCTCCTTTAAATGCTTCAAACATTGAAGTCATGGAGTTATTTGAATCCTTATTGATTCTGATCTCCTAGAGCGCATGCCCAAGGCCTAACTTAAAGCTTATCTGAAATGTTTGTGTTTTTATATGTTTAAAAAAAAAAAACAGATAGGGACATTAAATTTGGGATGTGTTTAATCCTTCCCAGGGGCAAAAAATATATATACTCACAGTCTTCATTTCACACATACACCAAAAAAAAACACCTTTTCATTTTTTAAAATATTTTCAACTGCATTTGTCAAAGCTTTAATTGAGGCAGGATAGAAAACAAAGATTAAGGAGACATTGAAATGGAAAGGAGGCCCTGATCCCAGAGTCTGATAGATATCTTCACCAGCTAAGTGTCAAAAAGCCCAGAAAACTCACAGCTTATGGAATCTCTCTACCCTCACCAGGGAAGCTTCAGTTTATAGCAGATGATGACCGAAGGAGACCCAAGGCTGGCCAAGGCTCCAGGAAAAGGAGACTGCAGAACTGCAGAACGTTCAGTCCTTAGTGGAAAATACGTTACACTCCCCCCTCGGAAGCCTCAGGGATTGTAACAGAAGAGGGAGCAGAAAGAGTTTAAGAGCCAGAGCAATGGATGGCTTCAAGGAAACAGGGTCTTCTGGACACAGCGGGGCAGCTGCACACATGAACTCATAGCTGTTGTGACAGTGTGCACAAGACCGGTGTCAGCCCATGACAGACCAAATCCCAGCACAGGGAGGGGAGTTGGGCAAGAAGGTCCACCCCTAGCTGAGAAGCTATAGTCAAGTGTTAGCTACCAAGAAAGGAAGGGTCAGTTTTCTCTAAGATTGTAGCCCTGCTATGTTGACCACGCTGCAGTGAAAGGCCACACACCCAAGAATATTTGGACAGCACAAACTGGCCTTGATGAGAGGAAGGGATGTAAAGTTGGGTGAGTAGGAAGGGAGTGGATCTGAAAAGAGTTGGGGGAGGCAGGGAGAATATGATCAGAACATGCTATATAAAACTCTTGAAAATTATTTATAAGTATTTTATAATATCCATATATCAATATTGTATAAAAATGTGTGTTAATACATAAATATTATATACCTAAATAAATATACATTTGTTTCTAAAAAATAGAATTCCAGAAGAGGGCTGGTAAGATGGTTCAGCAGGTAGGCATACCTGGTACAAAGCCTAACAACCTGACCTGGATCTCCAGTACTCACATGCTAGAAGGAGAGAGCAAACTCCTGCAAGTGATCTTCTGACCTCTACACAGCACCATGCTGTATGTGCATGTGCACATACACACACACACACACACACACACACACACACACACACACACACAAACACACACACACACCAAAAAAAAATCAAAGATGGATTCCAGGACAATTGGCATCATTTGCTGTGAAGAAAATATATGTTTTATATAGAAATTCTTCAAATAAGACTATCAAATACCTCTCTACTTCTCTTGTATAAGAGCATTTGGTAACATGCATAAGCTCCCGGGGTAGACCTTGTCATCTTTGTGTAGCTGTTTGTCATCCTACTATAAGCATCTAGGAGTTTGTTCTAAGCCATTATACCTTAACTGTTACTGTAGATATTCCAAATGGTAGAGCAGAAGTTTCCAGGTAGCTACAATGAAGCAATAACTAGTACTAAAAGTATCAAAAATAAAAAGAAGATACAGTCATGGAGAGTAGGGAACCCCAGGTAAGAAAATGCCTCCATGAGATTGGGCTCCATAGAAGCAAGCCTGCAATTTTCTTAATTAGTGATTGATGGGGGAGGGACCATTCCTGGTCTGGTGGTATTGGTTCTGTAAGAAAGTAGACTGAGCAAGCCATGGGGAACAAGCCAGTAAGCAGCATTCACTCAATGGCCTCTGCATCAGTACCTGCCTCTGGGTTCCTGCCCTGTTTGAGTTCCTGTCCTGACTTTATTCAGTGATTAATAGTGATGTGGATACATAAGCCAAATAAACCCTTTGCTTTGGTCATGCTGTTTATCACAGCAATAGTAACCCTAACTAAGAGTTCTTTCATACCAGAAAAGAAAGGGATTAGAAAATACTTTGCTTATAGTATTTTAATACAAATGAGAATGGTCATTTAAATTAAGATAAAAATATTTAAAAGTACAAACACTTGGGGCTGGACAGATGGTTTAACAGAACCCAAATTCAGCTCGTAGCACCTATGCTGAGTAGCTCACAGTCACCTCGAACTCCAGCTTCAGAGGATCCAACATCCTCTTCTCTTTTTGGGGCACGCACAGGCATGTACACACCACACACACACACACACACACACACACACACACACACACAATAATAATAATAATAATAATAATAATAATAATAATAATAAATAACTTCACAAAATTTTAAGTACAAATACTTCAGGTATCATCTGTGGAGAGCATTTTCTTGATGGGCAGTTTTAGTTCAAGTGCTTTGAGAGGGAAGAACATCAGAAACAGATTGTGTGGAGTCCAGTTGTACAGAAAAGCACAAATCATTTCTTCACAGTTTAACAGGACTTAAAACGTGAGAGGAAAAGGTACATGAGGGGAACATGAAGAGCAGAAAGAGGAAGACTTTAATTCTGGATTTTTGTATATTATATACAAATTTTGTATTGGACTCACCAAAATAGGATAAATAATGAAATTTTTTGTCTGAATTTGTCAAATGTTAATGGACTGGACATTGATTTTATATATATATATATATATATATATATATAATGGAGCTTTTTGTCTGAATCTGTCAAATGTTAATGGACTGGACATTGTTAATGTAATTCTTGACTGTATATATTGTATATACTTATTGGATACAGTTATAAGCTTCTTTTATTATCTCAGATTAAAAAAAGGGAAATGTGGTGATATTGTGCCCCCCAATATATTGTATACCCTAATAAACTTATCTGGGGTCAGAGAACAGAACGGCCACTAGACAGACATAGTGGCCAGAAAATGGTGGCACACACACCTTTAATCTATCACTTGGAAGGCAGAGATCCATCCCGATCTCTGTGAGTTCAAGGCCACACTGGATACTGCCAGGCATGGTGACACACACCTTTAATCTCAGGAAGTGATGGCAGGAAGCAGAAAAGTATATAAGGCATGAGGACCAGGAACTAAGCTTGTTAAACTTTTAGGCTTTTAGCAGCAGTTCAGCTGAAATCCATTCTGGTGAGGACACAGAGGCTTTCAGTCTGAGGAAATGAGATCAGCTGAGGAATTGATGAGGCGAGGTTAGCTGTGATGGTTTGTTCTGTTTCTCTGATCATTTAGCATTTACCCCAATACCTGGATCTGGGTTTGTTTTTATTAATAAGACCTTTTAAGATTCGTGCTACAGGGTTGGCTTACAGTTCACAGATTTAGTCCATAATCATGATAGCAGGAAACATGGCAGCATGCAGGCAGATGTGATGCTGGAGAGGTACATCTCTACGTACATGAGGATACGGTTCTACATCTGGATCCTCAAGCAGAAGAAAGAGGAGAGACACTGGGCCTGGTTTGAGCATTTGAAACCTCAAAGGCCACCCCAGTGATACACTTCCTCCAACAAGGCCACACCTACTTCAAGGCCACACCTCCTAATCCTAAGTAGTGCCACCCCCCAATGACTAAGTATTCAAATATATGAGCCTATAGGGGCCATTCTTATTCAAACCACCACACCTCACAACTTCAAACAGTGCTATGAACTGGAGACCAATGTTCAAACACATGAACCTGTAGGGGACATTCACAGTCGAGCCATTGAAAAAGGAGAGTTTTCCTCATCACCTGTCAATCACATTCTCATGATTTTAGCCACCTTTTAAAGGAATGTGACTACTATTAAATCTAAGTCAATGGTATTTAATTAAGAGAATCTTGGAGTCCCAAATTCTGATTACTGACTCTCCCTGGCATAAAATTTCTAGCCTTTTAGGTTTTTTAGGATTGGATTTTTTTTCCCTACAAATCTTGGCAGTATTTCAAGAACTACTCTTGGTAGTAATTCAACGCTTTCCTGGATGATATTGATTGAAATAATACACTTCAGAAAGGCATGAAAATTTAAAGAACTATTTTAAACTTCAAAACTGTTTCCATTTGATTTCAGCTTGACAGTTGCAAGTGGCTCTTGTATGAATTCTTTCACTTGCCATAACTAACTGCATAAAGGGGAAGCTTTGCTTATGCTGGCTTTCACACTTGGGGTAAACAGGGAGGAAGACTAAGATGGTATCCCTTAAATAATCAAAATGCTCTCAGGCTATACAATATAATAAAATGCTACAGAACTAAGGTTTAGAAAATCCACACTCTTGATCTTTTTTCTAAGTGTGTGTGTGTGTGTGCATGTTGGTTCACATACAGGTATGTATAGAGGATCACACACACATGTGCATACATAGCCATGTGGAGGTCAGAGGATGACCTTGGATGTGGTTCATCAGGTGCCACTCATCCTGTTTTCTTGAACCAGGGTCTCTTACTGGGCTGAAATTTGCCAGTAGGCTGAGCCGGGTGATCAGCAAACCCAAGAGCCACCTGTCTCTGCCTCCCCTGCACGGAAATTACAAGCATGGCCACCACACCCAGTCTTTTTTTTTTAACATGAGTTTGTGATTCAAACTCAGTACCTCACCAATTACAAAACAAGCACATTGCTATCTGAGCTGTTCTCCCCAGCCCTGAATTTCTAATCTTAATAAGAGGAAAAATAATCTTGCATATTGAAACTGTATACACATTAATCTTGATTGGCTGTAATAAGAATATTCAAATATTCATACATGCAAAGAATTAAGTTGTTGAAAGGCCACCATAAATACGGGGCTCTGGCATTTTCTGGTAACTTTGTTATTATCACTCCAATCCTGAATTCCCATGATTTCTCTGTCCCCTATCCCCATTCTTTCCAACATTGCCTCCCTACTCAAAACTTGGACCCCTGAGTCAGAAGACACTGCTAATGGTCTGAGTGGAGTCTGTATCTTTATAACCTCACAAACATTTTCAGAAACTTATATAATCATATATATGCTTTACTCTCCCACTATCCTGTATTTAGAAAATACCAGTGAAACATGTCCCAGCTTTGAACTTGATTCTGAAGATACAATGACAAATAAAGTAGATCTTCAGGGGCTGGAGAGGTGGCTGGGCAGTTAAGAGCACTGGCTGCTCTTCCAGAAGACCTGGGTTAGGTTCATGTCACCCACACGGTGGCTTACAACCACCGGTAAATCCAGTTCCAAGGGATCTGAAGTCCTCTTCTGGCATCCAAAGGCATTTGCATACACATGGTAGACATACAGACAAGCAGGTACACGTATATCCACACATAAAAATAAATTTACAGAAAAGAAAAACAGCTTCCAGTCACGCGAAACTCATCAGCTTGAAGTTTTCCATTCCCAGACACTTCTTTGCCGGTCAAGTTTTCAAGCCTTGCAAGGTTTGAAACAGCATTCCAGGTCTCTTCCCACCAGGATGCCAAGAGCATCACCCCAGCTGTTACAACCAAAATTTTTCTAGACATTTTGTCTTCTTTGGAGTAAAAATGCCCCAGGCTGAAAACTTGTATAAACTAACATGCCAGACTTGATAATAATACACAGCCAAGGGTTGAACATAAGAAAACATTGAAGAAGCCTTCCAAGAAAATAGGGAATTTGAGCCGAATCATTAAGGACATGCCGCAATTAGCCAGTTTTACAGTGTTTCTGAAGAATTCTAGATGAGAGAAGGCAAAAAGATGAGATCCAGCCTCATCCGTGTGCAGAGTGAACCGGGCTCATGCAAAACGTACATGTGTGCTTTGGAGGCTGAAATGTAAAATCAGTGAGTGGAAATAACTGAGACTGGAGCTTTAGGGATATGTCAGGCCATCGAACAGTACTGGGGAGCTGTACCATGTCAGAGCGATTGGGCTTATAAAATATGAACGCCTGCTACAGCCTATCAGGGAGAACTGGGCTCTGAATAGCACTTGCTATAAACCCAACATGATATAAGAACCAGGGATGGAGCAATCACGCCTATGTTGTATGTTTTAAATCTAGCACAAAGTAAGAGTGATCACTGGTGTCTGATGAACATGTATTGAACGCATACTCCGCCCTCACTATATGTGTGGCCCTTCCCCAGAACAGAATGATGGTGTTGGTTTTCCCCAATGTGATGACAAGAATGCTGGAGGCAGGGGAATGGTCAGGTTGTAGTGAAGTATTACAAATTTCAGAGATAATTGGCAGGTAAGCGAGGCACTATAAAATGCTAAGACACAACGGCGACATTCGTCCTTCTAGTTAGTGTCAAACCTTGTGTCAGACCCTCCCTACTGATCTAGTACTTTCTAGTAGTTGCCCGTCTTTGCTGTTGCATAGCTTCCCTCTCTTAAGCTGCAAATTCTTTTTCTGTAAGTGCACTTCAATACCTACCTTGTCTTTCTTGAGTTCTCTGGTGAGCAAATGAGAGTCTGAAAGTTGCTTAGGCAACATAAATGATCATGAAGGCCCAGGCTTAAAGTGTACATGGAAATAAATGTTGATTCCCAGCATGGCATGTATTTATGTCATTTCAATTCCTTCTTAAAACTGCTCCCAGTGCTCATGCATAAATGAGTTATTGATTGGGTTTCGGTGTAAATAGGTAGAATTGAGGTCTCATCAAAGTAAATACAGGGAGTGCAGTGACTGTGAAGAAACAAGCGCCGGGTGTCAAAGACTCTTAGCGTTCGAATTCTCTCTTTCTCTCCTCTGTAACAAATGCACCAACTGAAAGGAAGAAATGCTAACCACCTTAAAGGTTTTGCAAAGTCATTGAAAAATACAGCAATCTTTCTCTTCCACAAATAAGAAACAGTGGAAACTTAATGGAGTCTTAAAAGAACTTAATGTATATGGTACTTGCAAGTGAGTCAAGCATATATAGATTTTATGTCAAAAATTTCCATGCTATTAGTAAATATGTCTCACGTCGGGGTTTTTATTTACAGAGACTCGGTGTCTGTTTTTTAAAATAAGAGACTTTTATACAGCCGAAGAGCAGACAGTGTTCCCTTTTCAATCTCATCCTGTTTTGATGGTCCATTTCCTCTCTCTTTAAAGGAAATTTTAACTCATATTTTTTTTGTATTGTGCATTGTGTGCCCTCACAGGCAGCATGCTGTCGTTTGTGATTGTAATTAGCAACCCCTCCAATCCCTTCCTCTATGTCTAGTTTCAAATACAACTGGCCATTAGGAAAATGCCAGAGGTTTTCTTTTCTGTTTGTCTGTCTGTCTCTCTCTCTCTCTGTTTCTCTCTCTCCAAATATCTGAATAAGATCATTTAGCTTACTAAATGGCTAGCCCATAGTTCCATGGCCTACACAGTGCTATGAAAGGACCAGCCATTTCTGCAAAATAAATTAGTTTTGCTTTCAATCCCTCCTCCACCTCTGCAGTACAGTGCCTCCCAGATTGTCCACAGCAAGGGTATTTATTTTAGCAAATGAAAAAAAAAGTCTGTTGCTCAGGGTAAATTCAGTCACAGAGTGACTGAGTCTGTCACCAAGTTCTCCCACTGACTCAATAAATATTCTTGCCTTTGTCTTTCACCTGTTTGCCTGGAATCTTAAATTCCTTTTTATCCTGGAGGCTGGGAGCCAGATTTTTCACACATCCCAGGTTCCAATTACATGCAAACTTATGAGCCTGGAGTCTCCATGGGCGTGTGTATGAAGCTATATCCCGCTATGTATTTCTTCTAGTATTTTTGTTATTAAAATTTATTAGTTTTACTCTTTGTTCAGGCACTCATTTACATAGAATGAAATACAAATTTTCAGAGCAGGCATTACCAGCTGCCTTGAAAGTGTAAAAATTTTTGGTAGTGCATGCACAGAATATCTGATTTTGAGGAAAACAACTTTCTTTCAAGCATTCCAACAGGAAATTATCAGAAGTATATTCCCCTGGAACTCAGTGATGTGACGTGTCATGTGATTTTATTAGGCTTTAATTAAACACCACGTTCTGTGCTCTGTAAATGACAATTTTGGCACAGTGTGATAAACAGTTTCTTTTGGGTCCCACTTCCTAGTCTGTTGAGAGTCTTTTGACTGGTATTGTATTAGTCCTGGTAGGGGGTTGTTTTGATCAGTTTGTTTTCCTGTGTTTCTGGATGCTTCCACATCTGAGACTTGAATTACCCTGGCAGAGACCACCCATCCCAGTGTTTGCGAATTGCTAGAAATAGCAAACAACTGGAGAATGCTCTTTTCAAGTGAAAACCAGGAATTCAAAGTTCATAGCACAGACACCACATGCAGAAGACTGGGTACCACCCGAGAAGGGAGCATCCTCAACAGTGGGACTGAAATTATTCACATAAGGCAGGAGAAATAACTCAGCAATTAAAGCATGCAGTGCTCTTTCAAAGGACCCAAGTGGGTTCCCTGGATCCACAGTTCCCAGCACCCATGTCAGGCTGCTCACTGCTACCCATAATACCAGCTCTAGGGATCTACTGGGCTCCGTGGGTACCACACTCACATGCACAGACACACATTATTTTAAAATAAAAGTAAAGTCTTTAGAAGAGTACTCAAACTAGCTGTCTTAATTTGGGGTTCTTTTGCTGTGATGAAACACCATGACCAAGGCAACTTGGGGAGAAACGGGTTTATTTGGCTGACACTTCCATATCACTGTTCATCATCCAAGGAAGTCAAGGCAGGAACTCAAATAGGGCAGGAACCTGGAGGCAGGTGAAGGAGGGCTGTTTCCTGGCATGCTCCTCATGGCTTTCTCAACCTGCTTTCTTAGAGACCACAAGCCTAGGAGTGGCTTAACCCACAATAGGCTGGGCCTCTCCCATCAATCAATAATTAAGAAAACGCTGTACAGGCTTGCTTACAGCCCGATCTTATGGAAGCATTTTCTCAATTAAGGTTCCCTGCTCTCTCTCGGGTGACTCTAACTTGTGTCATGTTGACAAAGCTAGCCAGCACACTAGCCAGTCGAATTTAACCCTTTGTCATCTGCAGAGACTACAATAAAGACTCACATTTGTCCTTACTCTTTGCCTCCTGAAGTCCCTGAAACTTTACCAGGTGATCCACATGTGTGTCTCATGGCCCTGACTTTGGGGAGCTACCAGCAGCAAGCTGTCAGTCACACCTGATCTCCTGGTCTTAGCTCATCTGAACAATAAGGAAATCTATATTTCATTAAGAAATACAGTACGAAGTGTAAAAATCTGATCTGGGTGTTTATAATTTTTCAGTGGGACAATTCATTCACAGTACAAAAGATTCTTACTTAATTCAGGGCAGAAGAACTTGCTTGATTCTATGCTTGAGAGTTATTTTGCGATATGTTACACTTGTGAATATTATATTAATATCACGCCTACTATACTAATGTGATATATAAAGTTGTGAACTGCACAGTAGCATGTCAATCATTGAGAAAACCACACACATGACGCTAGTCCCATGCCACGTTATCACCTAGCTGTGTCGTAGCCATCACAGTTTGCATAACTCTGTGACATTAGCACAATGACAAAATTGCCTAATGATGCATTTCTCAGAACACAGCCCCACAGTGTGTGATGTAACTGTGGAGAGACTGACCCATTTCATTTCCACACTACCTCTGCTGTTTCCTTCCTTGGACTTTCTTGACACACAATCTCTTCCTGAAATGTGTCATCTCTTGGTGAAAGAATTTGGCGAGGAGGATTTTATGTGCATTATTCTGAAGGTTTCCCCTTCTCCTTCTCTGGGAAACTAAGAAATAATTTTATTTGTTTGTTTGTTTGTTTGTTTGTTTGTTTATGGGGGTGGGGTGGTTGGGAAGTGTGCCACAGTGCACAGGTCCGTGTAGATTCTAGGGTAATCAAACTCAGGTCTTCAGGCTTGACAACAAACATCTTGACCTCCTGAGCCATCCCTCTGGAGCCTGGTTTTTTATGATGTGCATCCTTTTGTTTCAATTCCTTCTCAATTTTGATGTGTTGAGATGCTTGGATCCGGTGCCAATTCTTTTCTGATTGGTTATCACCAAACCATCTTCTCCATGTATCACTTGGTGGCATCCATAACAAATTTGGATGTGTCACAGCAAATGTACTCAATATCAAAACATCAGTTTCCTCTGTCTTGGGAGTAAATCTTCCTTTCAGGTAAGGTCTTCATGATGCAAATTTATGTGTGGTAGTTTTTGACCTGTGACCTTCCCACATAGGTTTTGACCTGTCCACCTTCCCACTCTAGGCTTCAGGCTGTATTCTTCAGTGCTGTCTGGAGGAATAGACTAGAAGGGAAATACACTGCAAAGTGACTTATGAGATTGACTCACATAATGAGAGCTGGGTAAGCCAACAATGGCTGTCTGCACACGTTGGACAGGCTAAGAACTCAGTAACTGCTCAGTCCAAAAAGTTGGAAGTCTCAGTAGTCCCAATCTGGTGCTGAAGGTCTGAAGGATTCTTAGAGAGCCACGGGTCTACAGTGCTTAATGGGATATCAAAGAAGGTGAGTTCTGATGTCAGGGGAGGATGGTGGTGGCAGTGGCAGAAGCAGCTTTGATGGTGCAATCGAGTAGATACACTCAGCAGCAGTGAGTGAAGGCAAGTAGGCATTAGCTCCTTTCTCTCCCACATTTTTGTATCTTGGCTTCTGCTGAAAGATGCTGGCCACTTGTGGCAGGAGGGTGTCATGTCCCTTCAGGTAATCCCTCCAGAAAATACTCTGCCCAGAGATGTGTCTCTCAGATGACACCAGATTGATTCACATTTTTAGATTATCCAAATGTGCTTCCACAGTTTTTCCTCCTTCCAAATCTTCTCAAGAATTCTGAAATGCTCTATTGAGATATTTCTTCCCTTGCCCTCCCATGCTACCTGCCTGCTCGCTTGCCAATGTTCCATCTCTGGGACCTCAGCAAGCACTAGTGATGCTGAAGTCAGCTACATCTCGTGAAGGGGATCTCTGACATGCCTCACATCTGCAGGAGAGCACACTGCCTCCTCATGCCCCAAATATCTCTGTGTGGATTTTGCAATACCCAACCCATCTTCCCCATTTATAGCACTGAGATGTGCCCATTTCCTTCCACCGAAGTTGATCTTATTCCTTTCTTATTTGATTGTTTTTTCCAAGCAGATGTTGAGATGAGGGAAGAATTATCCATTCTCTATATTTTTTTTAAATATTGTATTTTTATGTTTAATTCATGTATCTGTGGGCTGGTATGTGCATGTTAGTGCAAGTGCCTAAGGAGGCCAGAAGAGGGCGCTGGATCCTCTAGAGCTGAAGTTACAGACATTTGAGAGCTGCTCAATCTGAGTGCAGGGAACTGAATGCAGGTCCTCTAGAAGAGCAATATGCACTCTTAACTGCTAAACCATCTCCTCAGACTCCCCCTCCCTTGTTCTCTATCTTTTTTTAACCTCAGGAAAACTCCTATCCTTTTCAAAAACGTTTTTAAGGACTTATTTTTTTATGTATATGAGTGCTTTTTCCTGCATGTATATATGTATGTGTACCACATGCATGCCTGGTGCCTGCAGCAGCCAGAAAGAGGGCCTTGTATCCCCTGGAACTGGTGTTATGAAAGCTTGTGAGCCACCAGGTGGGTGCCATGAATTGAATCTGGGTCTTCTGCAGCAAAAGTAACAAGTGCTCTTGACCACTGAGCCACCCTTCCAGCCACCTACCTTTTTTTTTTAATTAGGCAAAAAGAATATGTAAATGCAATTACAGCCAGATCCATGTTCAGAAACTACATTTACTATTGGTGATTAAATTATTATTTTAAAAGATGGCACTCACATGAGATAAAATAAGGTACTTTCTATATGCAAGCAGTATAAATTTAGTGTTTTATGTCATTTGAATTTCACAACAACCTTGTGAATTGGGCAAATCATAAGTATTTAATCTGCATATGATAAATGAATAAGCCAAGCCTGAGAGCAAATATACAGCCTGCTCTAGTGAGAATTAAAACCAAATAATTTACATTCTAATAACATTTCTTCTGGATAACTCCAAGTCTTAAAACCTGTAATGTGCACTCAAGGCAGGAGGGCGTGTGATTCTTGACCTCTAAGGGAAACTTAAGAACAGAGTCCTGTCTTAATCAGGATCCCCTTGGTTAAAGCCACAAAATCCCCACTCAAGCTACCTAACACACACATGGTAGGCTGAATAATTGCCCCAGAAGGAAAAGGTAGAAGTAGGTGAGTCACAGTTCCGGGCAGGGAAGAGCCGTGAAGATGCTGTGAAGGCACTAAGACCAGGGGGTAGGGATGTTGACAACCTCGACCGCTAGAAAAGATAAGAGAACCAAGCGGTTCTTCCTTTAGGCTCTCCAGAGTGAACGCAGTCCTGCTGGCATCTCAATTTTAGCCATGGAACATTACTTTCTGGCCTCCACAATGCTAAGTAAGTTTGTGCTCTTTCAAGCCGCTAAATTCATATTAACTAACTGCAGGAGCAACAAGAAACGGATCGACAGACAATCCCATTGGTTCTTATTCCCCGAAAGCCCCTGCCCTGAATAAAGCAAGGGGAACGGCTGGATTTCTTGCCTTTCTAAGTCTCTAATTTACTTCTGTCTGGTGGCCCTTATCTCCATGCAGCTTGCAGATACCTCTGAGAGCCTCAGGCTCCCTTCTTCCTAGTCAGGCACCTTAGGGACCACAGATGGATCTTCTTATGGTCACCCATGTACGATTAGTGGCCCAACAACGGCATCCTGTGGTTTGACCAGTTGAGAACAAGAGCCAATGGGATGAAAGCAAGAAGGGAGGAAAGGAAGTGTAACATGCTGTTTCTTTGCTCAGGGGGCATTCCAGTGAGATTAAAGAGCTGAGCGGCCCTGTCTGTTCTATCCCTGCTCTATCTAATCACATACAGAAGAAACGGGCTGAACTACATCCTGTTAAAAACAGCACAAAAGCCAGAACAGGGCATTGAGACAAAAATACCCCGGATTGCCATTGTTCCAAAAGGTTATTAAAAATAAAAATGAAACAGAAGAAAACTTTTGGTTGAAGTGTGGTGTTTCATGCCATTAATCTATAAACCCAAACCTAGGAGCTTGAGCAGGTTTCCTCTGGCTTTCTGCTCTGCGTAGTCTCTGGCACCTGGGAATATAGGCCAATTTGATGATAGGAGTTCATCTGTCTCCAAGTAGAGCCTAAAAGCTGGCCTTTGAAAAAACGGGAAACTGTCGCTTCAGTTGGATGCTCCGCTTCACCCTCATTCTCCCCCATTCCAAGCCACGCCCCTCTCAGAAAGCCCAAGTGGTGGCTCCTCCTCCTGATCAGTTCAAGCTTACATCACACCTACAGGGTATAAAACTGCCCCCTAGAGAGCGGCCTCGTGGTTTTTCCTGGTCTCCTCTCTGGGGACCGGAAAAGGCCACCTGGAAACGTTTTGACCAATAAGCCTGGTCTTTTACTTTTTTTTTTTTTTTTTTTTTTTTTTTGCAAGCTTTATTTTTCAGAACACAAACAGAATATCACACAACAACTGTGAAAAAACAAATCCTTGGGCTATATAAGCATATGTGGTGCTGCTCAGTCATATATATAATAGTTCCACATTTTTTTTTCTCTTTTAGGAATCAACATACAGTTTTCTACAGTGGGTAAAACAATTTACATTCCTACCAATGACATCATGTTGTTGCTTCTATTCAGTTTCCTTGCTAGGTAACACAGGTACCCTGATAATCCATTGTGATTTTGATTTGCATTTCCCTGACAACAATTGACACTGAACACTTATTCATAAACTTGGCCACCATTTCTGTCATTTTGACAAGGCAGCTACTCAGTTCTTTTGTGCATTAATTTATTTATTTATTTTTTTAATTCTATGACATAGCCTTTATTTAACTTGTTCTTCCATTACCTAATGTGTTCCCAGATAAACATACTATTGCTCCTTTAC
>CABHPP010133865.1:0-21506 GCA_902168425.1 Peromyscus attwateri
GACAGCAAGACTAGGCACAAACCCACCTATCAAGGCTGGACGAAGCAATCCAGTAGGAGGAAAGGGGTCTCAATTTTCATCTTGCCTTGGAGAAGAATTAAGTATTGATAAGTTCTGCAGATGTGATGAAATTCAGTTAACCACTGGGTGTGTTTAGAAGAAGGTTAATCTCAGTCTTTGTAGGAAAAACCAGCCTGAAGGAAACTTGACATCAAACCTCATGAAATCTTCAGTAAAGAGCCCTGGTAAGTGGGGCCAGACACCTGACACATCTGAAATTGTATTTGCTGTTTCCAGTTATTTGAGAAAATATGCTGAAGTAGTAGAATCGATTGTAATAATTTCACAGGATCCCAATCACATAGTTCCTAATTTCCACAGGACATAGAGGCCATCCATGGAAACATAAAATACATAATACATAAAAGTGACCTTTTTTTTTCTCTCTCTTTTCTTTCACTGCACCCAGTGCTGGGAAATCAAGCCAGGAAATCAAATCATGCAGAAAAGATTCCATTGTTTGAGGATGTCTTTTTTAATTGCTTGTTTTATTTTTTTGAGATCATAAACACATCATTAACCCTTCCCTTTCCTCAATCAAGCCATCCCAAATACACTCCCCTACGTGATATTTCTCAATTCTCCAACCCTACAGAGGAACAATAATAAAAGTGTTTTGATTTGAGGTTTTCTCAGTTCTCAAATTGAAAAGACCATTGGGATGCAAAGCCATTGATAAAAAGGAAACTTCGGGAGAAACTGGGGAGCTTTGTAACACCACAGAGACAAACAGTAGAATTCTGTTTCTATCTAAGTGGAGAACTTCGGTCAACAGTCACATTCTCTCACAATCCATGCTTGTTCTGTGTTTTTAGATAGAGATGTTTCTGTTCCGGAAAACATCTTTGTTGTTGGGGAAATGTGTAATGGAGAAGGTCACTATGGTTTTCATGCATCTCTTTGGGGGTTCAGTAGGAAAATCGAAGTCATGCTGAAGAAATGGATCTCAGGAAAGAAGAGTGGGTGATAAATACAACCACTCGCTGATACACAGAAGTCATTCGCTGACACATGGAAGTCATCAGATAAATATATAAAGTAGATATAATTAATTGATTCAAGAAAATAGACTGTGACATGAAGAATTGAAGTCATTAGAATCAAATATGAATGAAATATCAAGCTTAATTAGTAAATGTAGAAATTCAATAGTAGAGTTGTACTGAATGACTACTAATGTAGACCAGCATTGTCTAAATGTCAGACATTTGGACACATGAATGTGTGATATTTGCAAAGTGGCTGTTTCAAAGTGATCAACTGCGTTTTTTAAATTATTTAATTAATTTTATATTGATTGCTTATTAAATGATACTAATCAATTTCTTGTTTCCTATTTTTGTTTTTATTAGTAGAATTTGTTTCTCCACACTTTTATACATGTATACCATGTAATTTGTACCATTATTCTTTCCATTTTTTCTGCCTCAACCAGCTCTTCCTCCCTTTAATCGTCTTTCCTCTATATGTAGTTTGGTTTGGTTTGGTTTAGTGTTCCACAGAGTTTAATCAGGGCCATTTGGATGACCCTAAGTTTGGAACCATCAGAGCCTTGTGGGTCTGCCAGTGAGTATACAAGCTTTCCTCTTTCCTAGAATTTCTCGGTTTGCAACACATCAGCAGTAAGTGTTAGGGCCCTGGTGGTCACTCAGCCTCCATAGCTGACTATTAGAAGGGCTGGCATTTGTAGGTCCAGGGCCAGTGCATACAGCAGCTGTGAATATATGTTTCGCATGTCCCTGTCCTGCTTAGAAGATGGTATGCCACACCCTATCTCTCCATCCTGCAACTCTGGCACTCTGTGCTCTCTTCCTCAATGTTCCCTGAGCCTTAAAGGGAGTGGTACAAGTTGTTTTTTTCAGGGATGAACCCTTAGCTGTGTTTTATTCTCAACATCTTGTGCAGTCGTGAGTCTTTGCCATGAAAAGCTTCTCTTTCTAAGGTTGAGAGCATCCTTTGTCTGCGAATATAAACAGAAACTTAGGAGTGGTTTGAAGTTGTGTCAGTTCAGTTACTTGTGGGAAAAGCTTCTATCTCTTGACTTGGAAAACCAGTGCTTTGTAGACCTTGCAGCCAAGTTAATAATATGCCTTAAGATTATTTAAAACTATGTATTCAGTTTTCCTATTGTGTATTCAGCCTCTTTAAGTGTAACCTGTCCTTAAGAAAACAATGTAACCAACATTTCTGAGCCTTGGATTTTCCATGTAATCAGCTTTTACAGCCTAAGCAAACTACACAGCTTTCATCTTAAACAATGTAATTTCCCATGCCCCTTGGCAAGAATAATGTGGGGTGTGTGTGTGTGTGTGTGTGTGTGTGTGTGTGTGTGTGTGTGTTGTGCTAATCACTTGCTGAAAGCAGCTAACAGGCTGAAAACAACCTTAATGAAAACAGTCACCATAAATACTGTGAACAACATGCAGACCTGAGTTGATGATATTTGTGTGTGTGTGTGGGTTTGAGTATTATTCTGGGTTAGTTGAAGTTCTTGTTTCCTTGCAAAACTCTGAGAAAATTCCTGTAAAGAAGATTTCTTCGTTACTTTCTCATACCATATTTTCTGTGATGTCCACTAAATATAGACCAAATCCCATCTTGGGACAGACAGATATTAGACATACACAACAGACAGACTGTAGACAGGCTGGCCACAGACCACAGACAATAGGCAGACTGAAGATACATGGAGAGAAGTGGAGAATTCAGATCTGGGCCGGCTGTTGCTCTAAACTACCCCAAGAGGAAGACACTTTTCATTCTTTAAGGTGATGCTGATTCACTGAGCTTTCTAATAGTCTTGGGTTTTGCTTAGGGTCTAAGTGTCTAAGATCTCTCCAGTCATGGATTTTGTCTATTTACTTTTTAGAAATTTTCTATGAACTCTCTCTTGTTCACTCCTTCTCCATTTCCTAGTACTTGTCCCTGTCCCTCTCCCATTCTCCACCCTACCCTGGGGATTTAACCAAAAGTCTTACTCATGCTCAGCACATACTAACTATAGTCCCAGATGCTACATTTCTATTTGGTATGATTATTTAGAAGAGAAAATTCTGGAAAAATTATAATGATGAGTGTAGAAAAAAATAAATGGCAACAGATAAACAGTATAAGATATATTTGAAACAAAAATAAGCATGGAAATATATGTGATTCAATATCTCAGCAGAAGTAGGAAGAAGTAGTGCCAACACTTTGCATGATTGAATAATGGCTAAAGAATTCCAAAATCTTATTTAAATAATGTTTAAGTTATGATAGACCTTGGCAAGAAAAACTTGGCCACATCATCTTAAAAAATCTTGATAATTGAATATAAGGAAAATTCTTAAAAGCATATAGAATTAAAATACTTTAAAAGAAACCAGAAAAGTCCTAAGACAATAAAACAAACAAAAGACATGTCTAGGCACACACTAAGGGAACATTTACCTGGACAACCCTACATTAAATTAAATACCAAAGTGGGCAGTTCATGCTAGGAAACTATCCAGAGAGCACCTCAGAAGGTAACCAGTAGCAAAGGCCAGTGGAAATTCAAAAACAAAAACAGAACAGAACTAAAAACAAGCAAAAAAAAAATCCAGCAAGACTAATTATTCAAAGGCATAATGTTCTTAATAATTTAGTATATATTTAAATTAAAATGTATGGCTACAAACTTAAAAAGTGGTGAACAGAATTGTGATATTAACCTGGCATCATCTGTAAAATGCCTCCATTAGTTTTGCAAAATACAATGCAATTTATGTTATAGGTGTGTTTAGCATTTTGAAATTGTAGCTTAGTATTTATATCTAAAAGGTTTATGCTCAAGAACTGTGAAGTGTGTTATGCATGCATATTGTCAAAACCAACCATGATATTTTAGGTGGCTCATGCTTTTGTGTAAGGCTACATTGGTGGCTATTTTAGGATACATGTAATATGTTTATCCTGGGGAATGTATCAGAAAGTCATGATCTTGGGCCTGACAGCAGGAATCAGGGTCTTTTGGGGGCATTTCAAGTAAAAATGCCCTAATGCCACTGAAATTTAAGTATCTCTGCCTCAGAAAAACAAAGTCTACTCCCAGCAAACTGACACATCCTGATATTGATCACTGTTCCACATATTTCTCTAATAGTTAATTTTTGAGATTGTTTTTACTTAAAATAAACAAACTATAGCATAGCTTTTTAAATTTTTATTTCCTATTTTTATATAATTATCTTTATCACTGAAATCCCTCCAAAGTTTGTTATATTGGATGGCATAAATTAATGATTTGTACAATTCTTCCATATACCAGTCTGTCTAGAAGCTGGATTTCTACACAAAGCAAGCACATTGGAATAATTTCTGATCCTTAATTTTCATACTAGTGTCTAATGATATTGGCTACTAAGAAAGAGAGAAAGAGAGAGAGAGAGGAAGGAAGGAAGGAAGGAAGGAAGGAAGGAAGGAAGGAAGGAAGAAAGGAAGAAAGAAAGAACAAAAGAAGAAACAAAGAAACAAAGAAAGAAACAAAGAAACAAAGAAAGAAACAAAGAAACAAAGAAAGAAACAAAGAAAGAAAAAGATCTGGAGTGAAAGCCTAGCACAGGACCACCCCACTAGAACATACTTTACTAAGAATCTTCTCACAGCAAATGTTCTCATTTCCCTATGTACTTGTGTTTGCTTTTATAGTTTATATTACACAATAAAATATAAGTTCTCTGAGGGAAAGGAAAGAGGTCAAGAAAAAAAAAAAAAACCGAAAGAGTAAGTTTGAGTTTTGATGGTTGAATTTAAGGTAGTCTACTGTTTTGATGCTGGGTCTCTTAGTAAACTCCTTTGCAAAAGACATCAGGAAACCAGACAAAAATGCATTATTCCTCAAAACTCTTAGAAAGGTTACCGTCTAGTGCTGTGTCAAGGAATCTGAGTACTCAGTTCTGGTGGTTATATTAAGATGAGAGCTTGAATGTGGGTTTTTTTTTTTTTAAAAAAAAAAACACTTAAATTTCCACTTATAGGACTTTTAAAAATATGTATTGATGCTAAAAGAAACAAATTTTACATATTCCAAAATATGCCTATTCCAATGTAAATCTCTGACTGACAGTAGCTCTATTTAGACTAACTTAATGGTAGACTATTGCCATATTATAGACTCTTTTCAAGTAAAACATCATTTAATTTATCATGGAATCCAATAGGATCTTTGAATATACCAACAGATGTTTAAGTGCTAAAAGAAAAAAGATGTTTGGAATATTTTTAGATGTAATTAACACAGCACATGTTATAACTAATTTGTACCTTTAAAAATTGCTTTCAGGAGTTTTCTGCTTTATAAATCATCCGACCTTGAGAGCACAGTTTTCAGGAGGTAGGCACAAACTCTTTTGCACCAGTGGATGTTTAATTTTCAGTTTCTTTGTGAAAATTTCCTCTATCTGTTTTCTGTTTTGCAAAAGAGTTGTTTTCAGAAATCAGGGTAACAGAAATGTAAGGTTGACAATGTTTCAGATATGCTAGATAAGATATTACATAGTTGATATTCTGAGTGATCTTTTAGTATATTTGGTAAAACTATTACATTGCTTTTGGAAAAAATTAAGAGGAGGCCTCATGTAGCACAGGCTGCTCTCAAACTCCCAATGTACTAGAGGTCATCATTGAACTACTGAACTCCTGCGTCCACCTTCTAGGTGCTGGAATTATAGGCACATGTCACATGACTCAGCTTAGAAAAAAAATAATTTCTTATATAAATATAGATGATTACTTTATGTCTGACTTATTACAGATGTTCAAATTTAATTCCTACCTTATGTTATAGTAGGAGTCATTTTAAGAGTTGTGAATCAGCATATTCTATGGTGGTGTTCTAGATATTAGGATGCCACCTTCATAAACTCTAGTGAAGATCTCACAAAGTGAGATTCAAAGCTTATTAATTATTAAATTAAATTTAAATTTAAAGCTGTTCATTGGCACTTTCAATGTCTGCTTATTAGTTTCTTCCTCAATAAACATTTGAGTACTTGTTATGTACACAATGCCACTCCAGTCCCTGTGAGTTTGCTAGAAACAATATAGTCTATAACTTAAGGCTCCAACAACATAAAGAAGACAAGAGAGGCAAAAACTAAGGGAACTGGACAATGACATGGAAATAATAAGGATGCACATTGGCAGGAGTGTGACTCACAGAAGGTGACCGTCACAGGCTAATCTAAACTTGGAGGTCAGAGAGAGAGGGAGGATTTCAGGGAAGATAATTCTTGAAAATTATAGTTCCATGTGCATCAGGAACACAGACAAGGATACAGCTATAGGCACATTCCAGGAAGAATAGTACGATTTGTGGCTAGGAGGTGAGAAACACAGTATAAAGCATATATAGATACTCGAAGCAGGGAGAAGCCAAGAATAGTTAGAGCAACAAGAAAGGTTAGATGGGAAGAGCAACAAAAGTCTCGACAAGGTTTTATTAAACATGTAGCCAATTTGGAGCCACTGATATGTAGTCAGTGGAAGGCTCAAGTGATAGATTTTTGATTACAGACAGGTAATTCTGGAAGGACTATGGAATCATCTACTTTGAAACTAGCATGACCAGAAACAACAGAATGTTTTCAGTCATGTAAAAAGTATCAAAAATTCTGATAGGAACTGAGAGGAAGAATGAGATTTGAGGAATATTTTGCTACTACAATCAGAACTACATGATGCTTCAGAGAGAAAGGAAACAGGATGAGTCTTACATTGACATTGTAGAGGGCAGGGTACATGAGTGGATCTGATGAGTTTTCTGCTTCACTTCAAATATAATACAAACATTTAGACAGTGATGTCTATAGGTGAAAACATCTCTTGCTGCCTCCAGACATCAAAAGAATCACAATACGAGCAGCTTAAAGTCACAACAAAGTTTCAGATCCTTTACATAGGTAGAGTTTTAATATCCAAGAGTTTTAGCACTCACCAATTATTTCCTTTGTCACAACCATAAATTCTAATACATTGAAAGCACATTTTCAAACGTATCTGAAAGTGTACTATTTGATGTCCTTAAATATGTGTTGCCTTATTCTTAAGATGAGAGGGTGCAAATCCAGCAAATGATTAAAATTTTTAGAATGCTCATACTTTCTGCACCTTACACACTTAGAAGATTGTTGTGTATGCCATATGTGTTGGACACTGGACTGTGCACTCAGGCATGCTATCCTTGATCACAAGTATTTGCTTAAGTTAAAAGATGGGTTTAGAGATTGTTTTCTACATTAGAAATGATTTAAGGAGATACAATGATGTTGTTCTTCTCAGAATATGCTAGGTTGTAGGAGTCTGCTGGAGTCCAGCTCCAACCTGTTGAAGGGTTCTTGGGGGGAGAAGAGAGGAATGAGGAAATGATAGATAGAAAGATAGAAGGAGACAATAAGAAAGAGACACAGGATAGCTTCAAGAGGGCTCTGGACCAATACACAGTCACCTTGAGGTTTATTCCAAAGAGCTCTTTATACAATGCCAAGGGGCAAGTCAAAAGACCTCCCCCTTTCAAGATCAAAGCACAATGTACAGCCAAGAGTAGACCCTTCAAAATACCTGGCAACCACACCCATGGCCAAATCATTCCATTATGCAGCCCTGCTGGGGTAAAGCAAGCCCAGATTCTCTGGCCTTGAGTAATTTGAGCCCCCCACACTAGGCCTCAACTCCATAAAATATGAACAGTCTTTTTGGAAATAATCTGCAGCTGTTCAGTTGTCAGTAATTGGCCCTTGAATTTTTTAAATTAATCTTTATGTTTTCATAAAATGATCAATTTTTCAAGTTTTTAATGTGACCTGGCATACTATTTCATGTCAGTAGAATCCATCCCTGCTAGTAGCATGTGTAACACTTGCACATCTTCTTTATTTATAGTTTCTCACTCTCATACTATATTTTTGTGGAGCCTAAATAAAACTGTTAAGAATTGGACTTAGCCGAGTTCTCGGCACCTTCTGTTCATGATAGGGATGTGATTCAATCTCTGGAATACTACATCTTTACAGAAAAAGCCAGTTATTGGAACTGGATCTTAAGATGGGAGCTTTTCAAATATAGCTGTTGCCAATAACTGAGCAATTTGGAATGCTCCATCAAGATATTTCTTCTAAAGAATATTTTTGAAGTTTAAAGGGGCTATAGAAATTTTAGACAGATATCTTCAGTTAATGAGTTCAAAAACAGGAAAAATATATCTAACTGATTTGGTTTATTCATTAAATTATTGTAATTACTACTATCAAAGAGAGAGAACACTTGTTATTTAAGAGCTTAAAATCATTATAATGCTGGTGAGGAAAATAAGATTTGGACATCGTTAAAAATTAGATTTCCTCATCAGACAGCTAGATAAAGGAAAACAATCTGAACACATGTCACATGTATGTACACACATATGCACGTGTGTGTTGTATTGGTGAGATGTCTCAGAGGGTAAAGGCAATTTCTGTGCTGTCCTGAAGGTACAGGTTTGATCCCTATAAACTTGTAAAGAGAGGGCCTATTCCATAATGTTCTCCTATGACCTCCATTTGAATACTGTAGTACCTGTATTCCCCCAAACACATCACACACACCCTTAAAACATGCCACATACACACACACATGCACAAATACATTAAATGAAATAAAGCGTTAATAGATATGTCATGTGTGTAGAGGTAAAATTTTCATGCATTAAAATTCCTTCATTCTCAGGTAAATATTCAGAAGATCAAGAAGTTCAGGCAAACATACCCACTCAGCTGTGTAAAACATCACAATAAAAGATAAAATATTCACACTTTTGTACATCCTCAGTATTTCATTTTTGTATATCAATACTATGTTTCCCACTTTGAGTATATGACACCTAATCTTATTTCTATGGGTATTTTCTGCCTTTTTGAAAATGCCGTATAAATGGAATCATACATTATACTAGGTTTTTGTTTCTAAGATTATTTCAAAATTATTATCTATTACTGAATTTATTGCACATATCTGTAGTTCACTCCTTTTTAATGATGTCCAGAATTGTTCATTAAGGTTGCACCACAATTCCATGCTTTATCCACTTACCAGTCTATTTTCTGAGTTTTTTGTTGGTTGATTGATGGGTTTTATTTTACCTTTACTTTCCATAATTGGGCTGTTATAAATGAAATGGGTGTAAATGTTCTGAAGAGTGATGTGTCTATGAAAGCCTACATGTCCTGAGTACATCTTGAGGAACAGGATAGTTGCATCATAAGATTTAACTTTATAAAAACCTAGAAAGCTCTTTTCTGAATGATTTCTCACATCTTGCTCCTTATTCTTTATCTCCATCAAGGATACACAGTGACTTTCAGTTTTCAGTTTAGCTTTTTGCTGGAAAGCTATCTGACTCTATGGTTACTTTGTATTTCCCTGACAAAGTATACTGAATCTCTTAAATGTTCACATATGTGAACATTAAATGTCACCCACATGTGTTAATGCTTCAACATTTGTTCATACCTTAAACTGCTGTTTGTATGTTAGATAGTTAAAATGTTATCTTTGATTTACAAAAGTTACTTTTGCATTATGTCCTATGTTGTTCATAAGATACACGTCTTAGCAATATTCTAACTTAAGATTTAACTATGTATTTCTAAACCTTTTGAACAATGCGTAATTATATTTTGTATGTAACAATTTCTGTATATGCTGTGATTCATGTATTTTGTTCTGAAGAAATTTCACCTATTTAGCAACCTTTCCTCCTGTTTTCTAGGAGTTTTATAACATTAGGTTTTATATTTAGGTCTATAACGTGTTTGAGATTGTTTTGAATATGGAGAGAGAAATAATTCAACATCATAGTACTGTATTTAAAACATCAAAAGTTCTTCCAAGGTCTTTGATAACAAAATTATCTTTTCTTCATTGAATGATTTTGTTCCTATCAAGAAAAGGCAAATGCATGTGTGTGTGTGTGTGTGTGTGTGTGTGTGTGTGTGTGTGTGTTCCTATACTACTTGCTCTGTTCCAATTGCAAGTATTTTCACATATTCTCATACATGTAACTAGGTTATGTTTAGTCTTGGCATTAGTTAATGTAATTTCTTCTTAAATTGTATATTGACATTCATGATAATTAGCTTTTCCACATAAATTTTATATGAAGCTTGTTTAATTTCAACTAAAAAGTATAGGAAGACATTGGGGTTATTACTGGGATAATAATATATGGTTGAGGGAGAACTGCAAATTTAACCATTTTCCTAGTCTTTAGTCAAGTATATCTCTGCAATGATAAATGATTTTAAAATAAGAATTCCACCACATCTTTAGTTTCCACCACAAAAATTTGTTACTTATTTTCTCATATTCATCCTTATGAATGTGTGGCTCTGAAGCTATCATAAATGACAATTAAATGTTTATACTCCAAAAAATTAACAAACAAGTGATGTGGCTGTGGTAGCACACAGCTTTCATCTCAGTATTTGGGAGGTAAGGGCAGCTGAAATGCTGGGAAGTTCTAGGTGAGCCTGGTCTACATGGTGAATTTCAGGATAGCTGGGACTACATAGGAAGACTCTGTCTTCAAAACATTGCCCTCCTACCAGCATCAATTAAGGAGACCTCTTTCCAACATCCTCTCCAACATTTGTTGACAAATGTGTTAATGATAGTTTTTCTGACTGGCCTGGGGTAGTGTCTCAGTGTTAATCTGCATTTTCCTGATGATTAGGGATTTTGAACACCTTTTAACATGGTTACTATCCATGTTTTTCTTTTTTTTCTTTTGTAAATTAATAGTTATTCATTCCATTAGGTCACTTATTGATTGGAAGTTTCATTTTCTGGGTATTTAACTTCTGTGGTTCTTGTAAATTCTGGATATTAGCCTATCTGCATATAACTGGGAATTTTTTTCTCTCATTTTATGCGATTTGTTTGCTCTGTTGATAATTTCCTTTTGTATGCAAAACCTTCTTCATTTCATGCAATTCTATCTGTTAGTATTTGGGACTAGATTCTGTGCTACTAAATTTTTGTTCAGAAAGTTTTTACCTAGCTAATACCTTAAAGAATATTCCCTAGACTAACCACATGGCGCTGGATACTAAACCCCACTTAAGGGACCCTCAGAATCAGTCTTTTTCCCCTGTTCCTATATTCCTCTAAATTATAACAAGCATCTATAACCCACCAAATAACCCAAAGCCTCCCACACCTCTCTTGGGAATGTAGGCATCATGTTCTCCAAACTGCTTCCTGTTGTCTCTGGATGAAGTGTCTTTAGGGTCCCTGAGAAAATTTGAGAGAATGGCCAAGTCCTGGGAAGGCCAGCTATAACCTTTGCTGATAGATATCACCTCTCAAGGTTCAGGAGTTCTTCCTTGATCAAACCTGATCCATATTAACCTAGAACAAACCCACAGCTTCTTGTTTCCTGTGGGGGGAAAAAAAAACTCAAAAGTGTTTATTTCCATTTGACAAATGTAATTTTTGACTTTCATTTGAAAGTTAAAGTATTCTTAAAATATCTAGACTGGTTTGTTTCATCAGTTCTTTCAATTCCATGTCTCATAACAGCCGTTGTTTGTTTATCAACAAGCAAAAAATTCAAAATCAACACAATACCACACAGGACTCAGACTCCCAGTGTATTTCCCATCTCTATGTGGCTTTTTCTTTCTTTCTTTTTTTTTTTTTTACTGTATATTTAAAGACTTCGTTTTATTTTTAAACTATTTATTTCTTTCCACAACTGTCCATACCTTTTTTCTTTCTTTCTTAAGCCTACCACATTGTAAAACACCACTGGAACCTGTTTAGAGGTTTTTCTGCCTAGATCTCTTTTACTGCATATCTTTTAGCCTTTTTTGACTGCATGAGCAAACTTTAGACTGTTAAGCTATACCTAGATCACTCTGTGTGGCTCTTCCTGCTCTCAGGTCATGAAAGCCAAGACTAATGCTCGGGGCCCATTTGGTCAGAGGTGTGTGACCAAGTGCTTCATTCAACCTTCCCAGGGTTCTAGAATGCCAAAGTTCACACTGTGGCAGACAATTTTTGCTTAGTTTTTTTTGTTCCTATTTAACTTACTGGCTACTCGAGGGCTCACTAGCAGGCAGAAATTCCTAAAGTAACCGGATACACTTTTTTTTTCTAGCTTTCTCAAGCCCCACATGGAAATTTAAGCCCCAAGTTGGGTGCCAAACTGTAGTTGGTCATTTTCTTTACTCTTTTGGCTCTTGGGGGGGGGGGGGCACCACCCAACTCCCAAATAAAAGAATGCAATACAGGTCTGCATTATTAAAACAAATGTTCCACAGCATAAACAAGTACAACACATTTTAAAATACTATTCTACAACTGGCATAGCTATTTTAATGTCTGGACACGTAGACTTCAAGCCAAACTCAATCAGAAGAGCTAGGGAAGAACACTATCTATTCATTATTGGAAAATCCACCAAGAGGATATTACAGTTCTAAACATTTATGCATCAAATGCAAGGGAATATTTAACAAGAAGAAAATAAGAATGAAAAGGAAGAAGAAAAAATACTCTAAAGAGTATACAGGATAAAAAATATAAAGCACAGGCTGAAAACAAATTAGAAACAAACAAAATGCATAAAGTATCATTGAAAGGAAGTATTGTTTCTTTGAAAAAAAACTAGCAATATTTACTAATCTTTAGCCAAGTTAATCAAGAGAAAGAGATGATCCAAAGCAATAAAATAAGAAATGAGAAAGGAGGCATTAAAACAAATACCAATGAAATTTAGAGTATCATAATGACTTAATTTAAAAATCTGTGTTCTGCTAATGGAAAACTAAAGAAATGAGCTCAATTGTAAAAAAGAAAAAAAAAAGACCATGAATTTGAAGGAGAGTGAGGAGTGGTGATGAGAAAGTTTGGAAAGAAGAAATGTTATAAATAATTATAGTCTCAAAAACAAGATAAAAATAAATTAAAAAAAAAGAAATAGGTTGATTCCTTGACACATACACAACCTATAAAACTTAAATTGAGATAAAAGGAACAATTTAAACAGATCCACAACCCTAGTGAAATATAATCAGCAATTATAGATGTTCCCACAACAACAAAAGAAGCCCAGGGCCAGGTGGATTTGTTGCAGAATACTATCAGGTTACCAAAGAAGAAATAATGCCAATTCTCTTCAAATTATTCTGTAAAACAGAAACTGAAGAAACATTTCTAAATTTTTTTTGTATCCCACTAGATACAAAAAAGTCCAACACTTCTTCATGATAAAGAGATATGAAAGACTTAACTCAAAATGATATAGACAGTTTATTGCAACCAATACCAACATAATTTTAAATGGAGAGAAACTCAAAGCGTTCCTATTAAAGCCAGGGGAAAGGCAGAATGTATACTTTCTCCACATTGGTTCAATGTAGTTATAGAAGTCTTAGCTACAATAACAAGACAACTGAAGGAGACCAAGGGGTAGAGGTAGGAAAGTAAGAAGTCAAAGTATCTTTATTTGAAGATGATATGATTTTATATGGAAACAACCCTAAAAACTCCACCAGGAAATTTCTAGAACTGGTAAATACTTTCAACAAAGCAGCAGGATGCAAAATTAACACACAAAAACAGTAGCCTTCCTATATACAAATAACAAACAGGCTAAGAAAAACATCAGGAAACAACAGCAGTCAAAAAATTAAATATTGCCGGGCAGTGGTGATGCATGCCTTTAATCCCAGCACTCGGGAGGCAGAGCCAGGCGGATTTCTGTGAGTTTGAGGCCAGCCTGGTCTCCAAAGCGAGTTCCAGGAAAGGCGCAAAGCTACACAGAGAAAACCTGTCTCGGAAAAAAAAATTAAATATCTTGGAATAACTCCAGCCAATTTGTATCTCCAGGATGAAACCCACTTGGTCATAATATATGAACATCTTAGTGATTTTTTTAATTTATTTTAAACCTATTTCACTGAGAATTTTTGCCCCTATTTTCACCAAAGAAATTGACCCGTAGCTTTCTTTTATTTTTGTGTCATTACGTGGCTTTGATATCAGAATAATGCTGGCATTATAGAATGAATTTGGAAGTATGCCTCCATTTCTATTTCATGGAAGATGTTAGGAAAAATGAGGATTAAATCGTTCTTAAAATATTGATAGAATTCATCAGTACACCCATCCGGTCCTATTCTTCTTAGATGTAAGACTTTTGAGAACATATAAAACTACACACTCCCTGAAAGGAACAGATGGACAATGTGGCTTGGGAAAGAAACAACTTCACCTAACACAATAAACCAGCAACCTCCCAAAACTAATGTAGGAGAAGGAGAAGAAATAACAACAATCCAGGAAAAGAGAACATTTTACTAATAAATTTGTTAGAAATGGAAAACCCCCTCCTATATTAACTTCAGATGTAAATGTCCTCACTTAACCATCACAACGCTGTCAGTTTGGTGTTTTTCTGTGATTTCTAACTATAGGATTGGGTGTGTCTTTGACTCTTTTGCCTGCTCTTGAGATTCTTTTTCTGCTGTTGGGCTGACTTGTCAAACTTCAGTGTGAGGGTTTTTGACTGGTCTTACTGTATTTTTTTTGTCCTGTTTGGTTGTTGTCTCTTGGAGGCCTGCTCTTTTCTGAAGGGAGATGGAGGGCTAGTGGATCCTGGGGAGAGGGGATGTTGAGGGAAGCTGGGAGGAGTGGAGGGAGGGAAAACTGTAGTTAAGGTGTATTGTATGAGAGAAGATTCTATTTTCAATTAAAGAAGGAGATGCAGACTAATGGAATAGATTTAAAAAAAGAACTACATATTGTCTCTAAGAAATACACTTATCTAGCAAAGTCTCTCTCTCTCTCTCTCTCTCTCTCTCTCTCTCTCTCTCTCTTTCTGTCTCTCTCTCTGTCTCTCTCTCTCTCTCTCTCTCTCTCTCTCTCTCTCTCACACACACACACACACACACACACACAAATCACTATTAAACGAGGAAAACAAGCTACAAAAAAATAGCAGTTTAGCTGTCTTTATAGCTTATGAAACAGACTTCAAACCAAAACTAATTAGAAGAGATAAAGAAGGATTCTATGTATTAATAAAGGGGGAAAACCAGACATAGCCATTGCAAATGTTCATGCACTGAATATTGGAGCACTGAAGTCTATTTTTAAAATGCTAAAAGGTACAAAAAGGACACATAGGTCCAGACACAATAATAGTGGGGAATTTTAATACCCTGCTCTCATATTTAGTTAGGTCTTCCAAACTGAAAATAAACTAAGAAACTTCAGAGCTAAAACACAGTATGAATCAACCATAATCAATAATTAGGTATAAAATATTTCACCCAACAAATAGGTAATATACTTTTTCTCAGGGGTACATGGAACCTTCTCCAAAATTAATTATGTAAGAGACAAAGTTTCAACAGATACCTGAAAATGAGTTACCTAAATATCCCATTGCCTCTCCACCCACCAACCTGGCAATGGTCCCTTTTTACTTTCCTGGTTTCTGAGGTTACTCTGGGAGATGCGCTCACATCTGAAGATTTGGAGCTAGGAGCCTCAGATGAAAGAAGGCAAGCAATGTCTGTCTTTCTGGGTACAATCAGCCCTAAAAGTGTGCACACAAGTAGCATTACACAGATTGAGTGGATTGTACTTATGCATTTTTGATTACACATATATGTACACTTAACAAGAACTAATGAAGAAAAAGGCCATAGGTTTGAAAAAGAGCAAAGAGGGGTATATGGGAGGGCTTGGAGGGATGAAAGGAAAGGAGGAATTTGTTTAATTATATTATAATCCCAACAAATAACAGAAATAATTTTTTTTAGAAATATTTTTTAAAAGAGGTGATTCTGAAAATCCTGTCAGACAGCGATGTGATAAGAGTAGAATTCAACAGTAAGAGCTCCCACGAAAATACCAGGAAACCAAATAGAACATCTTTAAAGGAACAGTAAGTCCTCCAAGAAATCAGAAAGAACAAGAGCATCGAATGAAAATGAAATCACAGTTTACCCGAATCTTGGGACACGTATAAGGCAGTCCTAAGAGGAAAGTTTTGTACAATAAGGAATAAAAACAAAATCTGAGACGATCCAAATAAACAATCTAATAATGCATCTCAAGGCTCTTGAAAAACAAACAGCAAATTCTAAACTCTTAGTGTTTTTGTTTTGTTTTGTTTTGTTTTGTTTTTTGATTTTGTTTTTTTTTTTCAAGACAGGGTTTCTCTGTGTAGCTTTGTGCCTTTCCTGGAACTCACTTTGTAGACCAGACTGACCTCAAACTCACAGAGATCCACCTGCCTCTGCCTCCCGAGTGCTGGGATTAAAGGTGTGCACCACCACTGCCTGGCTCAAACTCTTATTGAAAGTGTACGAGTGGCTGGCCAACACAAAATGCACTCCATAGAATTGTTTGTGTCTTTTTGTTTCGTTTTGTTCTGTTTTTGCATTTTTGTTTCTTTTTTTGTTGTTTTGATTTTCACTTTTTTATGAGATTATAGTATAAATACAACAATTCTTCATTAGATTTCCTCCCTGCGAAAAACTAATTATTGATATATATATATCCTGCTCAGTACATATAATGCTACCTATGTATATGTTTTCAGGGCTGACCATTTGACATTAGACAACCAATTGATCTCTTCTTCTCTTGGGAAGACTGTTTTTCTGATTCTCAACGTTCCTTAGTTTTCCATACTTCTTTGTGTAGGCCCAGTGAGCTTTTCCCTGTCTACTTTGACAGGTTTATTGGTACTGCTTTGTGATTTTGAAAGAAGTAACATGAAGTTCAGTAGATATGGAAGCTAGGGAGGATCTCAGAGAAGCTCAGGAAGGGAAAAGGTGATGAAAAGATACTGTATGAAAAAAATTTAAATGAAAAAAGGAAAGTGGGCAAACTTAAAAAAATGTACTGAGATGATCATAAATAAAAAAAATATTAGGGAATGAATCAATAGAATAGAGACCAAAAGAACAATGAATCAAATCAACAAAAGAGTTTGTTCTTTGAAAAGGAAATCAGTAGACTGACAAACCCTTAAGCCAGTCTGAGAGGAAGAGGTAGAAAACAAATCAATGAAATTAGATACCAAAAGTTTATCATTGCCTCAGACTCTATTGAAATCCAGACATTATTAGAGAATATTTTGAAAGCTTACACACTAAAAAGATGGAAAACCTAGAGGAAATACCAAAATTAAAGCTGTAAGATATAAATAGCTTGAACAGACCCAGTGCAAATAATGAGATAGAATGTAGCTACATTATAATGCATAAAATACGTTGTGACTATGTTGTCCAAGGGGCAGTTATTGTTAAATTAAGGGTAACATTTGTTACTTTGGGTCCTCTCCCTCTGTTTCTGTTACACTTGATGAAGGACTTTCCACATTTCCTATTGTGTGAAACTGCTGGTAATGAGTGAATAAGTACACCACTTAGCAATAAAAAATTCTACTTTGCTATTTCTGAAAAGCATTTTTTTATGTATAGAATGAGTGGATTTTTCTTTCTCTATCAATACTTCAAGAGGTTGAACTACCATCTTCTAGACTCCACGACCCTTGATGGGGAAGGACTCAGGTATAGGAATTTTCTATTCAGTTAAAAGACATTAGATAGTTACGTCTTATCTTTCATCCTAGACATGAAAAATCTCACCAGTATGATTAGATCATGACTCATATGGTGTCATATGAAATAAACATTTGCTGTAACATAACTTGCATCACTGTTCTTCTGACTCACATGTGCTTGGGAGTCTGGCAGATTAAACAATGAGACTGACTAAGTACATGGATTCTAAATTACAAGACAGCAAAGGTCTGGTGACGGTGACTAAGACTCAGTTACTCCTCTTTGAAATGTGGGTGGGAGGAGGCACATAAGTTAATCAGAGAATGGGTCAAGAAAAGAGCAAAGCAGTAATGTTTTAAGCTCAATTACAGTCTTCGGAAAAGCAGGTGAAATATTTTACTGATGAGAGAAAACTCTAAAATGGGCTCTTTGCTAGCATGGTGGAGTAGGGGGAATCTGGGATGAAGATTACTATTAAAAAACCAGGAAAAAAATTCCTTTCTGTTTACAACCCTGAGTTTTCCTTTTGACAAGATTCACTACCTTTCCTTAAGTATTTGCATCCTCACAACGCTGAGATGCCTCTTGTTATGTTATGTTTTCAGACTTAGCTTTACTCTTTTATTATGTATTTTCAGTTAATTAAAATTTCAAACATGAATTTGAAATATATATTGCAGTATATATATAAATACGTAAGGTCGTTTCCCACCCATTTGTTACAGTTTCAGAAAAGCCAAATTTAATAAAACATAAATTGGTATAATGTTCTCCTCACCCAAATAAGTCTGTCTAATAATAGTCTGCAACTCAGTGAGTCACCTCAACATCTAGAAGCTTGGGATATGAGGTCTACCCTAGTCTTCCTTACCCTTCATAGTCCACTTCTAAAATCCAACCAGTAATTAGGCATATCTGAATCTCTCTCTCAATTCACTGTAAGCTGTATATACTTTCCAATATACTGTGTTGAATTTATAATTATCAGTTATGTCTTTACTTCCATGAAGATTCCAAAAATGAACCAAATAAATACAGAGAAATCCAAATTTTCAATTTCATATGTGAAATAAAAGTCTACAGATTAAAGTTATCTGAGAGTTAAAGAGTCAGTAAAAGACATCAAATCTAAAATTATTGATGTTCTGTAATATCATTATTTTTTCAACTGCATTAATGACTAAAGGGATTTCAGTTGAAAGTTTTCACAGACATGATAATAATATTCTGTATCTTCTAGAAATATCCTTGAGGCCTGAGGAAAGTTCCTTTAGCAGACATAATGGGGCTACCTTTTCGGTTCTCAATAACTGTGTTAATTCAATGTCTAGAGCCCAATGTGATTCATTTTTTCAAAAGTCTTGAATGTTCCCATGACACACAAGCTTACTGGGGCATTAGTTCAATATTACCATATTTAGTAATAGATCTGCAGCTCTGCAAAATTTCTAGGCAAAATTAACACCCTAGGATTGACTGTCTAGAGAGGGACAATAGACAGAGAAAACTTCTCAGCTCCATTGGGATCCTATTTGATGTCCCTGAGCCAAAACCTACAGCCTGTGGCTTATGAATACTCACTTATCTGTTTGTGGGATGCCTTAGGATGTATTGCAGAACTGGAACTTCCTCCAGATTAAGAAAACCAGAACTTATCTTTTGCATTATATTAAAAAATGATCCTTGATAAAGGAAGTAGTCTTATTTTTGTTTGTTTATAGAACTTAACATTTCATTCAGTAAGGATCATGTGTTCCTGTCTTTAAATTAAAAACTCTAGCAAACATGAATTTTTACCTAATTTTAGACAGCAGGTAATCCTACTTCAAGATTTCCTGGGTATATTAAATATTCTTTCCACAGTGGTCCTTTGGGATGGGAAATCAATACAAATGTGACCTCTCCTCTTCTGTCATATTATTACTTCTACTACCCACTGATTACTGTTTACCTTTTCTTATGAGTATTAAAATGGAAAGAAGACAGAGGAATGAGTTCTTTTAGGAGCCTGTACTAATATGCACGCTATTTTTGAATTCTTTCAGAATGCCAGTTGTTTGCAGTGGTCCTTTTTCTCCTGGAACATTTTAATGTCTTTTCCAGCATTCTTGATGGCTTTTCTGCTTCAGGCCCCAGGTACCTCTTTCTTCCTGGCAGTACTTTGCTTCTTCTGTAACTGGGAATATATGAGGAATTCGTTCTTATTTAGGTCTTCTAGACTCATGTGACAAATCCTTTGGACAAGACTATGACTAACTTCTAATTCTGCATTCCTTGTCCAGCAACCTCTGGATAAACAGGTCAATTCTGATATAATTGGACTTTCATGGAACTGCTACCAGAGTGGTTATCCTTTTTCTTGGTCCCAAGATCTCCTGGGAAAATGTCATAGCCCAGGCTATATTCATTTGGTGTGACAATTCAGGCACAATTCATCTGGGACTAACAACAATTTAAGTATCCAGACTTTTCTCTCTGACAAGTGTCTGTGACTATCCATTGGGTGAGGTCTGTAGCTATCAAGTGTTTGTGGTGAAAACCTGTAACATAGCAGAGTTCTAAGTTTGACCTGTGCTGGGTCTTCTTATTTAGTCTGTCCACGAGTTTCCTCTTGTCAGTAAGAACCAAATTCTCTCCCCTCTCATTTCTCTTAACTCCCAGATTTATGGTTCTTATTTTTAAAAAATGTAAGCATTATTTCATGACTAGAATTTTTCACAGTTATTACGTGATTGAATTAGGTGTGAGAAACTGGTTTCTTGACACCGTCTTTGCTTTGGAGTATCTTGTCAGAGAATGTTCTTAGAGATATAAAAAAAAGAAAGATAGGAAAAATTATGTTCATGTTTTAAGTCACCATGTTCCTTTTATCTTGAGCTGTATTTTTGCATCCTTACAAAGAGTTATTTTTATATTGGAGATTTTTCTCTCCAAAAATATAGGTGTGAGGACACTGGGTAGTTCTTCTTATCAACATAGTAATTCCTATGTGCCTTCCTGAAACCACAATTTACCAGAAACTGCAGTGAACTTTCTCTTCTCTCCTCAGATACAGAAACTGCAATAGTAGATGCATTAACCCATTTTCTCATCAGGAAGTAGGAACAATCATCTCTTTTACCAGATAACCTTTCTTTTTACAAATGGGGCACATAGTTTTCTAACTCCTGATTCAATTTCACCTCTTACTACATGTGTGCTTCCTAACAGAAAACTTATGTCTTCAACTTCCTTGCATTCCTTGTGAAGCATAAGAACATGGCACTGTCAATGATTCTACAGCATGCATATCTTTCCAGCTCTTCATGTCTCAGGTTGAAATTATTCATAACTAAAGTGTCTCATAGCTTAATTTTTGGCTCCTTTTCCTCTTTAGTGGTAAATGAGCTAGCATTCAAGATGAATTGCAAATACAAAATGATAACCTGACAATACAAAATATCAAAGTTGGGGGAACATAAACAGTGATAAACTTCAAGATGTTTCAATCATCATTTCATTGAATTTGCTTTGTTTTTATACAATTATTTTGAAATGCCTATATTTTAATAACTTTATTGCATTAATCCTAAATGTGTGTATCTTGTACCGAAAACATTAGATTTTATTACATAACTACTCCTTTATTGATCTACAAACTAATATACAGAAGCATTTAGAAACTCAATTTAATTGCTTTCCAGTTTTCTTCAAGATAAATTTTATATTTTCTTTGAATAAAATTTATTTTTAAAACTTTTGTTCTCCTCTCGTACATTACATCCCTACAGTAGTTTACCCTCCTTCCACTCTTCCAAGTCTCTCCTCCATGTTGACTCTTCCCCAGATCCACTCCTCTGTTTCCCTTCAAAGAAAAAAAAA
>CABHPP010133866.1:4246-25410 GCA_902168425.1 Peromyscus attwateri
CCCCCCCTCCCTCTCTCCCTCCCTCCCTCCCACACCCCTTCTTCCTTTGCTCACTCTCTGCCATGGTAGTCTTACTTGTTATTTATTGTTGCCTGCCTGGAGCGCAGAAATGCTTCCTAAGTCCATCCCCTCAGAGGTCCCAGGACTCCACTCAGTACATTTGCAGAGGCAAAGTCTACCGGGCTTTCTTCCCCCGTCACCAGATGGATGCATCCATAGTCCCCTGGGAGCAGGAGATGTGAGCTGTGCCTTCCACCTTTATCTCATAGTGCACAACGCACAGAGAGACCCAAGGACGCACTGAGAACCAACGCTGGACTAAGATGTTCCAGGGTACATGTGTCCCATCTTGACTCTCACCGACGCCTATGCATGCTTCTGCATGGAGGAGAGCAGCCATCTGGATGGGAAACAAGAAACCGAGACCAGACTGGGTCCTGGGGACCATAAGTAGAGGAGGAATGGAGAACCAGAAATAGCAGAGGAGGCAGAATGAGGATTTGATGGCTCATGTTCTATATAAACTCAAGGTTTTTGGATAATTGGAGATTTGGAATACTTTTGAATTGAGAGTGGCTTACATATAGGGCTATATGTAATCATACTGGCTGCATGCTCACAAGGCTGACCTTAGATCATTTTTTTTTTTTTTTTTTTTTTGTTTTTTTTACCATCTTCATTTGACAAATGGGAGAACACAGGCCCTGCAATCTGCCCAATGAGGTTGAGATAGGAGGAAAGTATATCAACACCAGCCAATCGTCAGCCTTCCCTCAGGGTGACTAGTACTGCACAGCAAGGCCCTGTGTAGCTAGAGTTTTTTTCTCCGGGTTCCGCCAAACCCCAGCAGTCCCGTAGCCCACTTATAAAATAAACATACAGATGCTTATATTATTTAAACTGCTCGGCCATTAGCTCAGGCCTACCATTGTCTAGCTCTTACTCTTATACTCAGCCCATTTCTGTTAATCTGTATGTCGCCACGTGTTCCATGGCTTTACCTGTTGCCTTTACATGATGTTCTCTGGACGGCAGGCTGGCGTCTCCTCTCCGCTGAACTGAGGTCTAACCTTGGACCACAGAACAGGGTGACCTGAACCTATAAGGCTTTGCTGTGACTCAAGCTTCTTGAGCAGGATGAGGAGCATTTTCACTGGTTTTATGCAAGAAGCTTTGGCAGAACTGACTGAAGGAGCCAAGCAGTTAGAGCCTTTGGGGCTAGCCATTGCTTTAGCTCTCATGACTTCTGGGTCTGCTCTTCACGATGCCCAAGCATCTCCTTCTTCCTGGAACCCAGGGCTGGCTCTAGGTATTCCAGTTCACCAGCTCAAGCAAAAGTATCAAAAAGTCCACCAGATCTTCAGCTCCAAATGTCACCCAAGGAAACTTCGTAAAATGTCAAAAGGCCATCCGACCCTCAGCCGTCACAAAATGCTAAATGGGGAACTGTGGACAGTGCCAAGCACAGAGCCTGGAGCATAGGTGGTTGACTGATGCCAGACTTTAATAAAAATTGATCTTGACTGGAAAGGTTGACTGGAAAGGTTGAGTAGAGTGATTTGCTCTTTATTCTATGGCAGGAATAAGTATTGGCCCTGGAGATGGGGTGTTATGGGGTGCTATACATCCTAGAGAAGGTGGAGAAAGAAGAAAGGGAATTTGAGGCAAGGTGAGGTATCAGAAGCAAATCCTACAGAGAACTGAAAATTCCTTTGTCTGCTACGTGGCTCACCCATGGGCTGGCTCCAGCCTTACCCCAAGCATGAGATTAGTGTTGAGTCAGTGGTGTGATGTGAAAACCACAGTCACCCTCATTCACCCCTTGAGTACAGTCTGCCAGCTCTCTCTTCCCGGGAGACTTGAAACAGGGAACCACTATGTAAATGGTGGGAAGACAGAAAAACTCACTCCAGTTGTTTCAAAGAGGTCTCCTTTTGCAAAGCATTCCCTTCCATGTGTGCCTCACTGCCAAAAGACCTGTGTTTCCTCATCATAAAGCATCTATTTACTTCTCCGGAGCAAAACTTCATTGATACTCCCCGCTGACAGCCTTAAGCGTTTTGACTGAACTCATTCGAATTCCCATCAGTTTAGTCAATTGGTGTCGTATCAAATGCCCGTCAGTACCACCAGCCAAGTCGATTAGACACCTGGTCTTTCGAGGTACTCAACTTGTTATTTCCGAAAAAAAAAAAAATACAAAATCAAGATAAAAATAACCCTTCAATTTAGTTAGCAAGTGACTGATAAATTCTATCCAAAAAGTACATTTTGTCAAACAGCTTTGATTCTTTTCTTTCCCTGAATCTACTGAAACAATCAGCTGCTGGGAGGGGCGGCGCTGAACAGTTGCATCTGCTTGCTAATAAGCAAGGAAGTGAACATCAGAAGTGAGTCCTCAAAACATTCCCTGGGAGCTAGGCGGCAGGGGAGGGAGGCAGATTGTGAATTCAAGGCCTACCTGGCCTGCATAATGAGGCCCTGTCTTCAATGAAAATAATTGTCAGCATGGCCACTGCTCAGTCATCCACAAGCACAGTAAAAATTAGGATCTTGTGAAATGCACATCAGGGAGCCTCCAATCATAGCTGTTTTGTGCTTTAAAGAGTAATTTTCTATTCTTTTAAGATTTGCCGGCCCAGGACCCTAATCCTGACCCAGAGCTCTGCCAGAGGATCATTTAATAGGCAGTTACTTTAAACTATCATGAGCTTGGTGTGTTCTTTCCGGGTTGATTTTTTAAGAGGACAGAGAGTCGGTGAGATAGTTGAGCAGGTGAAAATGTCTACCACCAAGCCTGATGAACGGAGTTCAATCCCTGGGACCCACCCACCTGTCAGGAGAACCAACTCCAGAAAGCTGTCCTCCGACCTCCATCGGAGAGCTGCGGCACAGGCTTGAGCACATTCTCACCCTCAAACACAAATAGATAAATACTGTAGTTAAAATGTGTTCGTTCAAAAGAGGATAGATGCCTGAAAAAGGTCTACGTTAGCCCAAAGCAGTGAGCCGCTGGTGGTATAACCTCACAGGCCAGGCACTAACGGACTGGAGAGGATTAGTATCAGGCAGCTGTGGTGGTTTGGATTGGTGTTTGAAAAGTCATCTCACTTGGAGCAGCAGAATATATTCACTCTTTTTATATGGGATTAAGTGGCCCACTCTTGTCCAGTTCCACAGGTTAGATTTCTCTACTGGTCCCAGACATTTCTAAAATGGGAATAAGCTGATTATTTATTACTAGTCACTTACCACCTACAATTCCCTTTTCCAATTTTCTTCTCCTGCCTACACTATGACACCCGTCAATCCCTATGGTTTATTGGCTGAGTTCTGATGTCTAGGAAAAAACAGATTTCTCCAAGAGTAACTATGGTACAAAAGGGCATTTCTTGTTGGGTTCTTCAGGATGAGGTTGGTGTGTGATCCAACTGGTCCTGATGTCAGGAGGCAATTCGCCATCTTAGAGTGCACGGTACCCTAACCTATCCTGGCCATACTTTTGTGTGGCACATAATGCTTACCGTTTTTGTCATGCTGAGTAAACGTCTGACAATAAATATCCGGATTAAATCTTTCAAACCATTTTGCAGCCAAAATACTCTAAATCATAAGTCTGTTTCTTTAAGACCCATTGAAAATGTACTGTATGGAAACAATCATTCTACATAAGGTTGCTCAATTGCCAAGGAGCTCATATTCTTATTTTACATCAAAGGATGCAAGTTGGGTCTAAGGAAAGGCCTGGGTTCAAAACCCAAGACTATGTAGCTCTGTGGTCTGCAAACTCTTCACTGTGTAATTCCACCAGGAAAGAAAATGTATTTTGTGCAGGCACCATAATATGTTTGATTGTATGCAATTATATAAGCCGATAAAAGTATCAGGGTACTATACACAGGTGAGGGCCATCTTTAATAACTATGAATGTAAGTACTTGTTTAAGACAGACTTCATAATTTTGACATTTGGGGAAATACAATTTTCACTGTAACTTCACTTCATAAGATGGCTGTGACGAGCTCATAATCAAAACTGAGTAAACAATAGCCCCACAAATTTCTTTCAAATGTTTTGGGCTTGCATTTGTCTTCCTAGAATACTACTGATTGTCCATGTTAGGCAAATCCTTCTACACCATGAAACTCCCACACTTCCCCAGAATGGTCAGCATAAGAATATAAGGTTATTAACCAACAGAAAGTATTTATCCAGGTAGTCTGGCCTGGCTCCCGAGCGTGCATAACCTACCACCATCCTCTTAACTTTATACTGCTGACCTTGACACATGATAGACAAGAGCCCTATATGACAGATGACAATCTAAGAGATGCTCCGAGCCAGGACACCTTATATTAAATGCTGGTAAGGCTTGACTGGCTTCTTAATTTTGAGATAAAGATAACACTAAACAAGGTACTAGTTTCTACTCACACCCCACCAGAGTGACTTATGGACCTCTCAGGATGAAATCTCGGATTTGGGATTTATAAGCCCTCTGTGAGAAAAGGAGAGTACCGTTGAGGCAGACCAGACTTCACACACTGCTCAGGAGGTCTGACATCCTGGGGCCCCTGGGAAGCATTAAAGAGTCTGGAAGGAGAGACAATATGATCTGACATGTATTTTCTCAAGAATATTCCAGACGCCCTGAGACTGGATGGTGGGGGACACACAGATCACAGAAGTCTCAACAGCAGAAATGACCACGTCTGAGTTAAGGTTTCAGCCTTCATACTGGATTGAAGCAGGCAGAGCCCAAGATTATTACATTTGTTCATTAATTAAGCTTTCCCAAGGTCATCTACCTAATAGGCAGCAGAGCTATATATAGATCTCGTGTCTCCTCGATCCCCATGCAGTGATTTTTCTTCTGGTTTGCTGTGTCAAGGAACACCTGGTCCCTCTGGTTTGCTTTCCCCTGGGGAGGTAGGTGATCAAGAAGTAAGCAGAGGACAGACAGCAGCTTGTGGCCTCCAGCAGGGTGATGAAGGATTGGAAAGGAAATGGCACTGCCTTTCCAGGTTCATCTATCTTTGCAGGATCTGCGTGGGGGCTCCAGGACAATCTACCTTCTCAGCATTGAGATAACTTGTTTCCCAGGGACAACAAATGAAGAGTTGAGTATTTTTTCATTCAAGTCCAAGTCTTAATAAAAACCATAACCCATTCAGCTGGAGAGTGTGGGAGGAGACAAGGAAGTACCAAGTGTGGAGAAAAGCTCGCCTAATCATTTCCACTTGGGATTCTCATCTTTCCTTCTGAGACGCCTGAAACCTATAATCCTTTATCCTAAAAAGTGTTCTCCTACCCACGTAGTTGCATGTAGTTGTGGGATTTTTTTTGTTGTTTTGTTTTATTGTTTTGTTTTTGTTTTTACTCTTTGGGGGCCAGTTACCCAGCTCCCAAATAAATACACAGAGATTTATTCATATTTACGAATGCCCAGTCCTAGCTTGGCTTGTTTATAGGCAGCTTTTCTAACTTAAATTATCCCTTTTCTCTTTTGCCTCTGGGCTTTTTACCTTTCTTTATTCTATATATGTTTCTGTCCTTCTCACTCCATGACTAGCTGTGTTACATGACTGGCCCCGGCATCCTCCTCTCCTTCTCTTTTTCTCACTCCTTGCTCTAGATTTCTCCTCCTATTCATTCTCTCTGCCTGCCAGCCCTGTCTATTTCTCTCTCTTGCCTAGCTACTGGCCATTCTGCTCTTATTTAGACCAATCAGGTGTTTTCGACAGGCAAAGGAACACAGCTTCACAGAGTTTAACAAATGCAACATAAAAGAATTCAGCACATCTTTGCAACACTGAACAAGTATTCCACAGCATAAACAAACATAACACATCTTAAACTAATATTGCACAACATCCCCAGATGCCTTTCTAATCACCCCTTCCTCCCATTCATCTCACAAAACACTTTCTGGTCCCTTCCTCGGGGCCAATCAGTCAGGATTCACCATAGGAAACAGAAGCCACTATAGGTATTTTAAGCAGAAATTGATTATTGGTATTTAAGGGCTTAGAAGATTTGGAACAGTGTTGCAGGAAGCCACCACTGAACTACTGCGCTTAAATTCCAACCAATGTACCAGAGGACTAGAAACAGAATCACTTCCTCTCAGCCCCACAGACCCGATGACTGTACTGAGATGCAGGGATGTCATGTGTCCATGGACTTAACTTCATAAGAAAAGAGAATGAGCATAAGAAGCCTTCTGCTTCACCGCCACTTTCTAAGTGTTGCCTGAGTGTCTATGGATATTCAGGGCTGGAGAGATGCTCAGCCATTAAAAGCACTTGCTGCAGAAAGGACCAGAATTTGGTTCCTAGCACAAACACACATCAGTGGGCCCAGATGCCTGTAACTCAGCTCCAAAGGATCCAATACTCTCCTCTGGCCTCTGAGAGTGCTCACACGTACGCACATACACACACACACACACACACACACACACACACACAAAGTAAATCTTTACATACCTATATTGACAAAGCCTGATTTTCTTCTTTAAAAGCTACCTAAAAGGAATGCTAAGAAATGAACTTTAAAGGCCCAACCCAAGAGCATCACAGTATATCCTAAAAAGAGGACTGAGTAAGCCAAAGACTCTTTCTGCCACAGCAATTTTCCATATAATATGTGCTATGTCATGCCCATGTATCTAACTACCACTCAGTATCCAAAAGTCAGGGGACATGGACTTTACATCTCTCAACTGCAAGCCTTGCAGATGGAAGATTCTCACTAAGGATAGACAATGAAATGACAAAGCACTTTGTTTTCAATTTTGTCTTGTTTTTCCTTCTGATTTTTTTCATGCATTTAAATATACCCTATACATTTGACCTCCTTGAAGGCCTTGTGTGTTAATATTACCTGGCAATGTCCCCAAAGGGGAGCTATAGGGTGAGTATACACATCCATCCTTTAATTAGTGAATTGATTGTATATTGCAAACTAATCACCAGATAGGTTTTGCTCCTCCCAAATGATATCTCTATCCCATGAGATTCAACCAATAGGCAATTAACTTCAAAATTGAGAAGACTACAGTCCTTTCTTACATTGTCAACCTATTTTAGCCTCAAAATGTCTCCAGTGGGCAAGTGCTCTTTATACTACTTTCAATTATTATTATTAATCAATAACATTGATTAATAATTGAATATTGGATAATTAGTCAATTAATATTACTAATCAAGAAGATAATGTCAGTAGCTATATATACCTTATAGTATATTATACATATTATACTCAATAAATACTAGTCACTTACATCTCCCCCAAATTCCTTTTATTAAAAAATAGACATATCTGGGTTCCTGCCTAGAGATCCTCCAATCTAATTCTTGAGGGGGTAACAGCAGCTTCTGTGTTATCCTTTGCCCCATGTGACAGATTGCCCCTCTTAACCGCTTGAAGGAGCAAACACTCATCTTCTCACTGTGTTGGAATGGGAATTCAGGAGTGGCATGACCAGATCACTGGAGTCTAGGGTCCCCAGCAAAACTGCAGTAAACGTGCTGTCCAGGGATGCTGCTGTCGTCACTGAGTGGTTCGCCATCAAAGTGGCTCCCATGGGACCGGCAAGTTGACAGGGGCCCCAGGAAGAGTCCCCAGTTTCTCTTCATGACCTCAAGAATCGTGAGTGTGGTCATGACCTGGAAGCAGCCTCTGCCAACCCTGGTGACACAAGCGCAATGCTAAAGTGGAAACGTCCTTCGTAATTGTCCTGATGAAGTCCAAGTCACTGAGTATCCTCCTTATGGTTTCCTACTAACTACAGAGTTCAACTCTATGAATTCCAGAAGGCAACGGCAGGGAAGGCCACCTTGTTGGCTGGCCGTCATGTCTAAAAACAGCCTGAACTGGCTCTTCTGGGTATAATGTGGGAGGAAACTTAAAAAGAAATTATTTTCAGTGTTTTTCAGATGGGTCTTGAATTTGCTATCCTCCTGCCTCAGGCTCCTAAGTTACTGGGATTGCAGGTGTATGCCATCATGCCAGGCTGTGACTTTAAATAACTTATTCAACATTGTGAAGAACCATTGAAGATACTTTTATCTTTGCCAGTATTTTAGCTCTGGAGTACATGACTCATTCAAAAAAAAAATGTGTAAATAATAAATAAATTTGTCTCTAAAGTAGCTCATAGCATGCCCAGACATGATCCTAACCAAAGGATATAGTGCGTATGATCAGTTCTTTCAATGATATACATATATGGATGATGCATTATATATACAGATATGTGTAATAAAATTTTGTCATGCATAAAATAAAATTATGCATATATTTATAAGGTCTGATAAAAGAATTATAGGAATGATCACTGAATTGTTTTACAAACACATATAAATCTACGCATGTACACTCTCTCTATGTGTGTGTGAGAGAAAAAGACAGCTGTGAATTATAATGCAAAAAAATTATATAAACCTTTTCAAAAATTAATATAATAATAGGACTTGAAGGTGTTCCATTTCTCAAATTTAACTTTCAAATGACCATCACTAAATAATAAATTACTAAGTAATTTCTTAATAATTAAGAAGTAATAAATCATTTTATTTTAATAAACAAAATTATTGATAGATAATAAAATTAATAAAAGTTTTAAAAATATAAGAAAATGATTTTTCATTTTTCTTAGTATGAAGTAGTCATACTTTTTTAAATATAAAAATTGGATTTTTTTTTACAAATATCAAGTTATTAATGTTTTTCAAAAATTTTTTTCTGTTTTCCTATCTTTAGAGGGTTATAAAAACTAAAAACACTGCTATGATGAAATAAGAATTTCTCTAAAGTTTTGCAGTTTCTTTAGCTTCATAGTAATTCATCCTTCTTTGGGTAAGTCATATGAAATTAAATATAATAATTCATGTATTCCATATAGTTCATATAAAAGCTGAGTGTAGTTGTAGATGCAGGAAGATCAAGAGTTCAAAGTCATCTTTAGCTATATAGGAAATTCAAAGGCCAGACAGGCTACTGTCTCAAAATTAGAATTAAATTAAAAGAATTCATAAGGCATGATCCTCTGTCCGGAAAACTAGTCCTAGCTGTCCACCTCTCATGCTGCTTGGACTATGAACAGAGCGCTGTCTGCAAGGAAACTCCCCAGTGTTCACGGTGGCCAATTCTGAATTCTGAAAACAGTAATGAGCTTTTGTTCTCCTTGTGTACTCTTGGGTATAAACAGGAGAATAAAAATGTGGCTCCTTAGTGGGCTGCATTATCTTCTTTCAGTGGACAACCTTTAGAATGTCTATCTGTAAAGCCACAAGTGTCAGCAGAGATGCCGTAGATAAGTCACTGGTGCTGAGTAGAATGCTGTGTGTGGTGCTGAAGGGCAAGTCTCCCTGAAGCCACAGATGGAGGGGTTAACTCTGATTGGATTACATGTCTCCATCATTTCTGTGTTCCCCATCCTTACACTTGTCCAGAGGTGGAGTGCTCACAGAGGAAAGTCATGGAGCGGCAGGTTCTCCCCCTAAACTCCTGATTAAAAATCAGCTCTCTTTAGTTCAGAGTCAACTGCCTCGGCCTTGAGTGTGAAGGAATTAAGAACATTACCAAAATGACAAGAGTCAACCCATAAGAGAAAATGCCCAAGAAGAAGAATGTGCCCATCAGAACTGAAAAATGAAGAAATGGGACACAAGAACATTTAATATCCAGTCCAAAGCTCTCTTTAAAGTTGATCTTTGGGAAATGATATTAAAATCTTTTTAACAGATGCCTTCATGACTGGTTTTCACTCATCCATTAATCTTGCCCAGTTGATTGCATTGAAAAGTACCTAGGAGACAATGAATCATACCTCTGATATGTCTGTGAGGGTGTTTCCAGGGACCACCAAATCTTGAGGACTCTGACGTACAGAATGGTGTTACCCTCTGATGAATTCAAAATCTTAATAGTCTATTGGGAGGTTGTGGAACTGTGGAAAGTGAGGTCTGGTTGGAAGCAGTAAGCTGCGGGGAGCTTGTCCTTAGGAGCTACATTTTTCCCCTGGCACCTCCCTCTCTGTCTCTAGCTTCCATGCTGTGGTGTGTACTACCCCTTTCCTGTCACAATGCACTGAACTCTTGGAAAGTGTGAGCAAAATACATCCTTCCTGCCTCACATTGTTCTTGACACAAATTCTGACTAACATGTTCATTCAGCATTGTGAGTGGGACAATCTTTTGTTGCACAGACATAACCTACATATTGCAGGATATTTGGCCTATGTTCTACCAAATAAATCCTAGTGATATCTCTCTGGCATTGTAGCAATTAAAATGTCATTCTACTTCCATCCCCTACCCACTTCCATCCACCTGTGGAAACCATTGCAGCAAAGGTGAATTTTCTTGCTCATTTTTTAATTCCTTGTGGTTGGGACACTTAATAGGTGTTCAGCAAACACTTGTGAATGACTAGTATCTAACACAGGATTTATTATGGAGAAATCAGTGCTTTAAAAAGATTAGCCTTCCTAAATATTTATTCTAGCAAATCCTCTCATTAAATCTCTGTAGTTGGAGTCTTTAGAGCTGGTGAACAACCCCAGAAAAGGATAAGAGGAGTGTGGCCAGAGCTGCCACGTGCTGGCAGTTGCTAGATACCAGTGTGCTATTCTCCACACACTTCCTTATGAGGCAGTTTTCAACATCCCTGCTTCACAGATAAAGAGAGATCAGAGCCCAACATGGCTCCGTAGTAAGTGGTAGAGCTGAGTTTGACTGGACTCTTGGTCCCGTGTCTTTCTACCCCACCACTGGGACTATCCCAGTGGGTTTTGTTCATCAGAACTCACCCTGATTTTAGAAAACCTGTGCTTGAGTATTTTTAAAACTCCATTTATTTTCCAGTGAATTCCAGAATAACCTTTTCATAGCCATTGATATTTAAATTTATATAGACAATTTATCAGTCACGTTTGAGAGGCTGGATGACAAACACATTGGCAAACGCCTGAAGGGACCTCCAGAATGTAAACAACCCTTAACACACAACTACTGCAGGCCAACCCTTAGTGGCTTTTTTCAAAATCTAAAGGGAGCTCACTTTGGAAATCTGGTTAGTTGGGCATAAAGGAGGAGAAGGAACTGGATAAAACTGAAATTGTTAGGTCCTCAGCTCCGTACTAAGTCTTTGATTCTCCCTCTTGGGTAAACTGGTCCAGATTTGTCTATTTTGGAACCCAGCTGGTTTTCCAGGAGCCACAGGGCAGTGGGAACAAGGATTGACTATTGCTTTGTCCTTAACAAGATTCCTAGGGAAAGGGCAGAAGAGAAGAGGCGGCTGCCTGGGGAGTCTCAGCTTGGAGGCTGCTGCCCATTACAGCAGGATGCAGGGCTTAGGGACCTGTGTTCCTGTACATTCCTTCTCAGCACATCCTTCAGCAGCAACATTCCAACTTCTCCTATGCAGCATCTCTCCATTGTCTTTTCTCTCCTGCCTCTTTTTAATTCTTTTCTCTTTCTTCTTCTTTCTTTCCTTATTGAATCTTTCTGAGTTTCCCACCCTTCCTTTCTGTCAACTTTAACTATACTTCTCTCCACCGCCACCTTGCCCCTTTCCGCTCCAGGCGGGATTTCTCTCTTTTCTCTTTGAGATTGCACACACTCTGACTACTAATGGTCTTGACTAATGTTCTCTATCTAAGCTTCAAGCACCCCACTGAAGTTTACATCAATGCTTCATAAAGTCATTATGCTGGTTAGCTTTTTATCAACTTGACACAAACCAGGGTCATCTTGGAAGAAAGCTCCTCAGTTGAAAAAAGAATGCCTTCCTAAGATTGGTCTATAGGCTAATCTGGATTTTCTTGATTAATGATTCATGTGGGAGGAGCCCAGTCCACTGTAGACGATACACCCTGGGCAGTGGTCCTGGGTTGTATGAGGAAGCAAGAGGACTGATCAAGCCATGTGAGCAAGTCAGTAAGCATCATTCCCCCATGGTCTTTGCTTAAATTCCTGCCTCCAGGTTCCAGCCCTGAGTTCCTGCCATGACTTCCTTCATAATGGACTGTAACCTGTAAGCCAAATACATCCTTTCTTTCCCTTAGTTGTTTTTGGGCAGTGTTTTATCTCAGCTCTATAAACATCACTAAGACAGTCCCACCACTAAGCTCCCCAATCTTGATTCACCTCAACTTAGGTCCAGGGGGCTGTGCAGCTGTCTTCCTTGGGGCTAAGAATACCAACAAGCCATCTGTCTCCTCTCCATGATTACATCTGGTCTGCAGAGCAAAGGGAGGTCCGTTATGGAATATGTGAATTACTAAGGGAGTTCCATTTCCATAAGCTACACACTTTTATTTCTGAGATTGCATGCCACCTGCAACCGGCTTCCTGGGGAGTCTGCTGTTGGTGTGACCCTGAGAAGGCTCTGAGAGAAGCACAATTTAACTTCCATGGGCCATGACACACGCTGAAAATGCTGGAATGTTGCCGTCTTGTTTCATCTGGAGACAGGGGATGTAAATAGTCTTTACAGTCATGAAGCAAGCTTTTGTTGTGTTTTGGTTTTGTTGTTGCTAAATGAAATCTGGTTTTGCTTATTTTCTGAATGATTTGACCACTAAGCATAAATTGTGGAATCCATGAAGATTGCTTCCATGCCTCTCCCTTCATCCCACTTCCTCTTGCTCGGTGTTCTCCACCTTTCAGGACCCCACGTTACACCTCCACAACTATGTGAATGAGCTAAGGGATGGCCTGACTCCTTCACATACAGATCCTGCTCCAAGGTAGTGCTAAGAGCCTGCCTGCCTACCCTCCCAGGTGAAGCTGGTCCTCAGCACTCACCTGGAGTGGGCAGGCAGCAAAGAGTATGTGACCAGAAACAAAGACAGACCTAGGTCAAACTCTTCAGACTTGATTGCACATTACCTGTAGTGCTTTTAAAATAATGGGCACTAGGAACGTGAGAAGACCCATTAAGTCAGAATCTGTAGGGGAGAAGACTTGATCTCAGTAGTGTTTGGTTTGGTTTGGTTTGGTTTGGTTTGGTTTGGTTTGGTTTGGTTTGGTTTGGTTTGGTTTGGTTTTCCAAGACAGGGTTTTTCTGTGTAGCCCTGGCTGTCCTGGAACTCACTCTGTAGACCAGGATGGTCTCAAACTCAGAGATCCACCTGCCTCTGCCTCCCGAGTGCTGGAATTTTCAGCTCTGAGAGCTTGAAGTAAGGAGCAGTCAGATCTAGCTGGTGAGCTTCTGTTCTCCTTAATTGGCCAGCAAAAGACATTTGGGAACGGTGGACTCTGTAAAGTTCTATAATCCTATCACTCCCTTGTATTGCAGGCTGGCCATGTGTGGCAACACACAGTTGGCATCTTTCCCTGGAGGTCTAATTTTCTCTAGCTCAAGCTTCCCTCCACCTTCAGATCATTATCAGAGTCACAATCTCTCCTACTAGCCACCTACGGCGTTTGCCACCAAGTCAGGCTAAGTGGGTGAGTCAAGAGCATCATCATAGAAAATGCCACCTGAAGCCAATTTTGAAGAATTGTAGGTTTTGTGGGAAAATCCACTGCCTGGAAGGACTCCTGCTGATGTCATATCTTGCTGAGACATGCTATACAAAGGCAAGGAGGAGGCACAACCCCGGGATGCTGTGCTAAGTTAATCAAGCCCCGGGCCTCCTTCTGCCCGTACTTAAGAGAAACCATTGCCTGCCTCCCTTTGCTCACCTAACATGATTCTAATGCCACTGTAAGCACCACCAGGTTACCTGCAAGAGGACCTTCAATAGTCTTATCTTTGGTGTTCTCGGAATAAGAGGGTCCAGGAATGGTACCTGTGGAGCATTGTCCCAAGCACCACCTTCTCACTCTACATTGGTATTGCTTTTAAAAAACAAATGTGTGCAGAAGAAAGGATCAATGTTTGGTTTGGTTTTTTGAAAGTCAAGGTGATAGATTGTTTGTGATAGATTTTTTTACTAGAGATGTAACTCATACATAGTCTACTCACCCCAGAAAGGGAACCCATGATAGACCAAGTAAAGCTTTCAACAAAGCTCAATGACTTTTTTAATCAGTGTTGCTAACGGGAGTATGGGTGAAGGCGTTACTCACAAGCAGCTATGTCACTGAGAAGCTCACTCCAATGTGATGGCTCATGAAAGCTGTGCCCTGGAGCATGCCGCACAGTTTGCAAGCCGCTCGACAGTCTAAGATGCTTCTGCTTCCTGTAGTTCAGCTGCCTACAATCCCTTCCCCGACAGTTGCTTGCTACTCTTTATACTGCTGGGGAGTTGCCCTCCAAAGTCTTGCAAGTTTCTATTCTCACAGACATAACACCTTTGATGACCTCCTGCATCTCAGGAGCCCTGGCCTCCGCCCTCCAGGGGTTGTTTCAGTTGGAAGGAGAACGCCGTACAAGTACTCAGGAATAACCGAAGTCCTTGGGTCAAGCACAGAAAGACTTAATCCTTTTCTGAGTGGGGAAAGGTCTGCGTACCTGCACACAGCAAGCCATCTTCTCCCCGTAGTGAGAAGGACACGTGTGCTTTTACACATGGAATCCAGGGTCACAAGCTTCAGCTACGCAAAGTTGGACTCCAGGGAGCATCTGTGACTCAGCAGCCCATAGTCACCTTCAGGGAAGGGTCAAGGACCCACAGCAAAGGAGTTGATAATGGCACTGTAAAGAGGGCCCAGGTTTAAGCATGAGGTCAGGTCAGGTCCTGGGTCAACTTCCTATGTGACTTTCAGCAAGTACTCTCATTTCTCTAGGCCTGTCAAATAAAAAGAACAGTATCTCCTCTCACCACCACCACCCCTGCCAATATGGTGATAACCTCAAGAAACTGCTGCAGGGGATGGGGGAGGGGTTGTAAAAACATGGTGTCCATGATGATCCAAAACACTCCAGAATTTGGACAGTCATAATCTCCAGCCTCCAGTGATTATTTCAGTCAGTCAGTCGGTAAAAACTATTTAATGAGTACCTACTATGTAGACAATGCTGTATGTACTGCAAGGAAACTGTCCTTAACGGTTTCCTGTCTGGCTATAAGAGATGGTGTATAAACAGCAATGGCAGAGAGATAAAAGCCCATGGGATAGGCACTGGTTTTGTCTATGTCTCATGGATGAAATGACCAACCCGAGGCAGAGAGGTGGTGGGGAGCTTTCCCAAGATTTGAACCAGTAAGTCTGGCTCTATACAATCCCTACTCAATGACATTAACTACCCAAAGCCACCTGGGCACAGCTTTGAGTACTGGAGTGAGGGAAGGAGGAAGGAAAAGAGAGGGAGTGAGGAAAGGAGAAAGGGAGAGAGAGAGCGAGAGCGAGATTCTTTCAAATACCCAGCCAGGGGAGAATTATGAGTACCTATAGGAAGTCAGAGAGGAAATGTGGCAGTGATGAGCTAGAACACAGGGCCAGAGTTTAGGGAGAGCCATGCTCATTAAAGTAGAGCTGAGCTGGGCCTGGGATGGCCTGGCCCAGAAGGGAGCGTATTAATACAGGAGGCACACATGGAGAAGAACCTGATGGTTTAGTAATTACCTCTGATGAGCATGCAGTGAGGCAGGGTACAATATATAGAAAGCACTGAGGGATTAGCCACTTTCAAAGTATCAGCTGAGAAGGGTATGGCCACCCCCTGCAAATGCCCTTCCAAACTCGTTGGTGTCTCAGAAGCCTCAAAGGGGGTTCAATTTCTTATTCCCAGGGCCACAGCCAGAGTTCCCCTGTCAGCTATAGTGCCCCAGCCCAGGTCCTGTGGGAAAACCCAAAAGATATATTCACAGGCCTGTGGCTATATTTTCCTGCCTGGCCCACGGTCAGGATAAATCTCTTTCACCTGCCAGTCCCACAGCCGCTCAGACCCAACCAAGTAAACACAGAGACTTACATTGCTTACAAACTGTATGGCCGTGGCAGGCTTCTTGCTAACTGTCCTTATATCTTAAATTAATCCATTTCTATAAATCTATACCTTGCCACATGGCTCGTGGCTTACTGGCATCTTTACATGCTGCTTGTCCTGGCGGTGGCTGGCAGGCAGGCTGGCAGGCAGTGACTCCTTCTGCCTTCCTGCTCTTTTAATTCTCTCTGTTAGTCCCGCCTACTTCCTGCCTAGCCACTGGCCAATCAGTGCTTTATTAGCAACACATTTGCCATACAGAACATCCCACAGCACAGGCCCACTGGTCACCAGCTGTCTCTAAGTTCAGACAGTCTGCAGCTGGCCCAGAAAGGCTATACTACGCCTGACCCTGTCCCTCTCAGCCTGAACCTCTGGCCAGTGAGTTAGCCTTTCTGTCCAGATTAGATTTGGTGGGCTGGAGCTGCCAAGAAAATTCTCAGAGCATCCCTACAAATGATAGAGCCAAGCCAGCCTCTTACACAACCCACTCTGAGAAAGGTACAGCTCACCCTGGCCCAGTTACTAAACTGTTCACTCACTCTATCTACCTAGTGATCAACCAAAATGGCGGCATCTGGGGCCTTGTATAGAGAACCAAACCAAAGGAAAACCAAGAGGGCTGGCCAAGAGAAAGGAAGGCTTGGGATCAATCAACCCTTAACTTATCTCTTAAGTAGAAATGTTTCATGCGTTGACATGATGGACAGAATTTGAACCAGAAAGGATGAAAGCGTGGCGGGGGTTTGAGGGGGGAGTGCTGTGTTATAACGCCTCATACATCCAATGGCTTCCACTAATGGCGCCTGTTCACATTAAAAAACAATCAGCCTCCTGGGACCTGCGGAATCTTAGGCAGTAGGAGTAACTCACCAATCAGAAGTGCTAGGATATGGGAGAGCAACAGGCATCCCCGACCTTGGATCCTAACTAAGGTTCTAAAATTCTATGGAAATTTTCCCTCCATCAGCTGCAAAACTGCTGTGGGATGTTCTGTATGGCAAATGTGTTGCTCTGATTGGTCAATAAATAAAACACTGATTGGCCAGTGGCTAGGCAGGAAGTATAGGCAGGACTAACAGAGAGGAGAAAAGAACAGGAAGGTGGAAGGAGAGACTGCCAGCCGCCACCAGGACAAGCAGCATGTAAAGATGCCAGTAAGCCACGAGCCACATGGCAAGGTATAGATTTATAGAAATGGATTAATTTAAGATATAAGGACAGTTAGCAAGAAGCCTGCCACGGCCATACAGTTTGTAAGCAATATAAGTCTCTGTGTTTACTTGGTTGGGTCTGAGCGGCTGTGGGACCAGCAGGTGAGAGAGATTTGTCCTGACTGTGGACCAGGCAGGAAAACTCTAGCTACACAAAACCAATCAATTCAGCACATATTCTGAAAAGTCCACCCATTATTCCCTCTTCTCAGAACAGCATAAATGGGCCATTTGAGATTCAGCCCATATCTACACTTAAACCAAAGAGACCACGGTGAGGAGAGAACCTTGACTCCGCACTAACCTACCAAGGCCAAGGCCAGTCCCACCCAGGGCAGCAGGAGCAGACCGGATGGAAATCAGCCTTTCCCCTTTGGCCATGGGTATTTGTAGTACTGTGAGGAATGATCTTTTAGAGAAAAGAGCCGAAATAAAATTTCAGAATTAGAGGGATAGAGTAGAATCACATTTTCTAAACATTGGGAAAAGAACTGGGGTCTCTGTCTTGTCTTTGATGGTGACACCCTCCCCGTGTGCCACCAGGATCCATACTGAGCATTCCTGGAACAATTCAGGGTTGTTTTTCAGGCCCTTTGACCTGGAGTATGATTCTCTTACTTGCCCACAGACCCAAGAGCTAACATGAACACTGGACCTCAGTACCCCCAGCACAGAAAGGGCAAGCTGGCCAGGCTTGCCTTGTCTCACCACATTCCCCTCAGCGTCTAGTACACATTGTCCTTCCCCACCACTCAAATTCAGCTCTTCTTAGACAAGACCTGGGGCCTTTCCACTTAAGGGAAAGCTGTGAGTCACAGTAGGTACCCCATAAAAATGGGCTCTTACAAAGAGAATGGAGAAGTCAGTCTGTTTGGGAAGCCTGGCTTTATGGAGAGATGTGGGGCTCATCCAAATAGCCTTTCTGTCGGTACTTCTGAGGAAGGAGAGAAGGTGTGGGGCAGCCAGAGAGAGAGAGAGAACATGCCAAACAGATCATTATGTGTTCTTGGAAGCCAGTTTAATGGACTGGCTCAAAGCAGGGCTGGAAACGGGCTCTGAGGCCCTCAGTCAGGACGTGGCTGGGGCAGAGATCCACATTCAGTTCTACCCAGCGGAGACGCCTTATGGAAACTTTTGAAAGACTCTTTGAGACTCAGAAACACAAATATCACATGTTTTTCTCTCAGATGCAGAATCTAGACTTAAATATATCCATGAAAATTTGAAGGGGGACTGTGATGGGAGAGGAAGAAGGGTGCTGGGAGGGGAAGAAAGACAAATGACATTTTTCCTTCCTATGAAACCTAGGGGTGTGTGTATGTGCGTGTCTGTGCAAGTGCACACACGTGTAAAACAGGAAAGCAGAAGGTGAACCATTTGTGGGCAGGATGGGGCCTGGCAAGGGCTGAGGAGCAGGGGTAGGGAGAATATTGGGGTGGTGAAAATGTAATCCAAATACTATGATCGATATGTATGAAAATGTCATAATGAAACTATTTTATGTACTAAAAATGTAAGAGAAAAAAAGGAAGGAAGAGAAGATGAAAAAGGCTGATCATGTTTTAGATCAGATTTCTTGTCCTCTCTCTGATTATTCTAGCCATCCTTCTCATCAATTTGGAAGCACGAGAAGGAAAATGAAAAGTACAAACTGCCTACTGTGTGCCAGGAACTAAGTCAGCACTTCTATTGTCCTAGGAATCCTAGGTTGCCCTTTGAAGAGGGCACCATGGAGGCCCGCACAGTTTAAGCAGCTGAGGCACTTTCCAAGCACAGAGACCTTCTCTTTAGGAGGCCATTTTTGCCACACATCTCTCCACTGCCCTCAAGCCAAAATTCCCCTTGTTTGAACAGGATAAACATTCCCATGGCAGAGGAACACTGTGTTCCCCAGAGGAGACGCAAGCACGTCGTTCCTGCAGAGGCCATGTGGGCTTAGGAAACTAAGTGCTGGGCTGAGGTCCTGGCCTGGAGCCTGGGGCTCGGCACCAGCTCTGCAGACCTCAGCTAGGTCCCAACAAGGCAATGAGAGTGACAGGGAGGCTCAGGTTGGGAGCTAGGGCTGACCCTGACGCTGCAGCAAACTGCCAGTGCTCCGTGTCTCTGCTTCCCGTAGGCACCGCAGTTAAAGGCGAATTTCTCTGGCCAGCACGGGTCATGCTGCAGTTGCATGAGAAAGTATTGCTGTCTGCTGCTCGGTACCTTGATTTTCTAGACCACTGTCTGCATACAGCAGGGTTCAGAGCAGAAAAGAAAGCCCTTTTTCTTGGAGAGTACTTCCCTTACATGACCATCAGTCAAGATGCATCTAAAAAATTTGACTGGCAGCATTTTCTTCTCTCCTTGTGGTATACAAGATGATCAATATATATCTTATAGTCGATAGCATCTTAGAGTTAGTAAAATGTAAGGCTTTAAAAAAATCAATATTATTCTTCAACAAGACCATTAGTGGGTTTTGCATGGGTTTTTCCAGAACATCTTTAGTCCGCCCAGATGGATGGATGGCTCTCATGTCTGGATGTCTGTCTTCCTTGCTATTGTTTCAGTTGAGATTTTTTATCAAGGGCCCAGAGATGCTGTATCAACTTTGGGCCACTAGATGGGGAGAGAACATTGGGGGACAGATTCCTGGTCTCTTTGTGCTCGGAAGACTTCTGCTTTAGCCTGAATCTTTCCAGTATGCCCCTCCACAACAGTGCATTGACTCCCCTCACTTGACCCCCACCTGCAGGGTCAGATCAGGGAGAGGGACCCCGTTCCACGTGGACAATACTACCAACGCAGGCTGGATTCTATGTTTGTAGAGCTATATAAAACTCGGCTCTAGTTTAATGAGCTGATCTCAGGAGCACAAAAAGGTACTAGTCATGGCCAGGGCTCTGTCTGTTGTAAATGCAGAGAGGTGGAGGGGCCACCCTCTTCTTATGCCATTCAGAGACTCCCGAGACCCACAAGGATTTGTGGAGCTTCCTGGGGAAAAAGTATTCCCTTTGCTGTCATGTGGAGTCTTACTTAAAATCCCTTCCTCTGTCTTCTTTCTCTTCCTCTTTCCATCCCTCCTGCCCTCTTCCTTCCTTTCCTCTTTACACTCAGTGTTAATTGTTGAATACTTACTATATGCCAAGAACAGTGCCAGGAGCAGAGACACCGAAGTGGGGAGAGCCAATCACTCTCTTTACGAATCTTGACTTCTGGGAGATTTACACCAGTCAGCTACAAGGAAAAGTACTGGTCCCCAGCAGTATCTGTTTCTATATAAAACTTTACAAATCCTTGTGGGTCTCAGGGGTCTCCACCTGGCTTAAGAGAGTGGCCACCCACCAGGTGTGTATTTTCAGGAGGCAGGGCCTCCTTGTCGTGACTCGGGGCTGTTTCCACTCCAAGGTGGATCTGGGAAGGCTTCTCTGACAAAGTAACTGAAACAAACCCCACCAAGTGAAAAGTGAAGGACAGACCTTCCAAACCACAGGCCTGCCTTCACAGTGCCCCACAACAGAAGGAGCTCAACACCATCCACTAGCCAAGAGAAAGCCTGTGTGGAGCCCAGAGCCATGGGCCAGAGACGCTTGGGACATGCTAAGTCACATGGGAATTTGTAACATAGAGCCTTGCTTGTGCATTAAAGACGTGAGTTTTGCTCTGAAGTCATCTGAAGTTGTTTGGAGGGAGGCAAGTCATAGTTTGCTTGGTTGGATTTTGTTATTTAAGACAAGTCTCTGGCTGGCCTGCTCTTGGTAATATAACCCAAGCTCAAAGTTGCAGGACTCCTCCTGCCTCAGCCTCCCATGTGCTGGGATTGCAAGAATACATCACCATGCCCAGCTCCATTGAGGATTTTAAGTATAGAACCATCTTTGGTGGGGTTGGTTTTTTCTTATAAAACCACTTTCTAGAACATGGCTTGGAGAATCAAGAGAATAGCAGACACGTCCAGTTGGCAATGACCAGAACAGAGATGAGGAGGGCAAGTTGACAGTGACTGTCATCATAAGGCTACTTTTTTGAGGACAGAATGACTAGGTTTGGACAGTGACAGAGGAGGGATGTCTGACTCCAGGCTTT
>CABHPP010133867.1:0-42327 GCA_902168425.1 Peromyscus attwateri
GCTTCTTAAAGTATGTGACATTTGCAAGGGCAAGTTGGCCATGGCTTTGTCCCCTAATGTGTTTGCATTATTCCCCAGATGTTTCTTTTTCTTACACAGGCCTCCCAATCTAGCCTTCACTGGCCTTTAAATCTCTGTGTAGGCAAAGCTGCTCTTGAACTCACAGAGATTTTCCTTCCTCTACCACTATGTAGGATTAGAATATAATTTTTGTCTTTTGAGTGTTTCTAAGAAAGAAAATATCTCTTGTTTTTATAAATCCCATCTTTTTTTAAATATTTAAATATGGAACTGCATACACAAATTATAAATTAGTACTCTTTCCAATTAGAAAAATAACCAAAATAAAATAAATAGTAATTTTAAATAATATGAAAGACTGGCCAAAATTATTTTCTAAAGTAGCCATTAGTGTGATACTCATTTTTTTTTCTTGAGACAGGGTTTCTCTGTGTAGTTTTGGTGCTGGATCTCACTCTGTAGACCAGGCTGGCCTCAAACTCACAGAGATCCGCCTGGCTCTGCCTCCTGAGTGCTGGGCTTAAAGGCATGTACCACTGCTGCCTGGCTGATACTCATTATTTTAATTTTTGGCTATCAAATAAAATTGATCAACTTGACACTTATACAGATGTAATATTTATTGATAGTTTTAGTGCATAAATAAAAATTAGCATACTCTATTAACTCAAAGGATAAAAGGCTTCATATATATATGTATATTTTTTCTCCCTTTTCTTTGAAGAAATAAAATAGATCAATTTTGAACTTCATATATAGTAACCAGAAGATGACTGATATCTGAAAACCTTATTTAGTATATAGAGTATACACATCATACTAGGAGACTATATTTGTCTAATAAAATCCAAATTCCCTATAAAGTAAATATAGAATTTAACTTCAGCCATGTCTCAATGTTTCACCTGCACAATCATACAGCTCATGTAATTATACAGCTCCATACTTTAGTTATAAAGGTTTTTTCCTTCAAAATAATCCCTATTGTCTTATACACTTGATAATCTTATAAGCACTTTACATTATTACTTCATTATTTCCCCCATATGAGATAAAAATAATTTTTTCCTTTTGAAAATATTCATAAGTATCTCTTATAATATTTGTTTATTTTTTAGTGTATTTTAATTAAAATACTTCTTCCCTCTCTTTCCTCCTTTTGAACACTTCCATATACCCCTCTCCTTTCTCCTTCTGTTTCATGGCCTCTTTTTTCATAAATTGTTCTTGCATGCATATATGTTATTTACATATACATATGTTTTCCGAGATGTAGTTTTTGTGTCCATATAACATTACTTGTGTGTATGTTTTCAGTGCTGACCCTTTGACAATGGATAAACAATTGTTGTGTTCTTCCCTGGGGAGGGCCACATCTGCTCCCAGATATACTCAGTTGCTGTAGTTATTTGTGCAGAGTTGAGGCTTCATTGGCTTTACCCTATGCAGATTGCCATGTCCATTGTCATCTTCCTTGTTCAGCTCACATTTGGGCAGTCATGGTGATGAGTATTTAAGTGTATAAATAAACAAGCTTCTCATATTACGAGGAGACATAATCTCACAGTAAACTCCCTGACTCTGGCTTTTATCATTTTTTTCATCCCTTCATCTGCAATGTTTTCTGAGCCTTCGGTTTGGGAGTATATTGTAAATATATCCACTGGGTCTTGACTCCACAACTCTTCATATTGATTTGTTGTGGTTTTCTACAGTGGTCTCTATCTGTGGCAAAAAGAAGATTCCTTAATGAGGGATGAAGACTACACTTACCTGTGTGTATAAAAACTAATGTTTTTATATTGTAGTTAGAGGTTCTGCTTGTTTAGTAATTTGGTGGTTGTAGTTTCTCCTCCAATAACCCTAATTTCACTAGCATTGATCAGTTAGCTAGTTTTCTGGTACTAAACATGATATCTTTCTTGTTGAGCAGGTCTCGAGTCCTATTAGAGAGCCAAGGGATGCTCTCAAGATTTGTTCCACTATTGAGCCTCTGTGGTTTTCATACAAAGCTGGTCATTGTTGTGGTTTAGAGGCATCATTGATGGGTGAGACTGTTGGTTGCCTCTCTCCTTTGGAAGCTTGCATGCCACCTTCTCATACCATTAAAACTAGTCCTCAGGAAAAGGGCTTTCAGGTCAGTTTCTGCTCAGGGATCCTTGAGCCCTGTTTTTGAAGTTCATGATGTCTTCAGCAATAGTGACTTGCCTTCCCATCCTGGGGGTTAAACAGAGCAACAGCAATAAGCTGTATGTTTTGAGTATCTCTTAGAAAGCACTGGCCAACAGCTCAAAAGAGGGCTTCTCATGTCTGGTATTGGGTGGTTTTTTTGTTAAGTGGTTTTTGGCTCTTTTCTATTTGGAGTGAGCGTCATCAGCCCTGCTGAGAAAAGTTCATTAAAACTATATATGTATATTTACACACTGAAACATGTGTATTAGTTTCTTTTTCTTTTTAAAACATGAGTTTAACTAAATCATACCATTATACTATAACACCAATTGTATGTGCTTCTTTTCTACTGTTATATCTAAATCCCCTGATTGTATATAAGTAGTTGGTCATCAACTTAGAATGAAGGCAAAATATTTTCAGATAACAATTAAGTTTGGGAGATTTACATTAATCTGGGAGTATGCCACTTACCCACCTGCATTTCTCTGAAAGGTAAGTTCTTACTATAAAAACAGCTTAGAAATAAAATCAATTTGAGTAAGTGGCTAAAAACATAATTACACAGAGGATTTGTTGATTACAAAGGCAAATAACAGGTGATCCTGGAGGGAGAAGTGTGAGGTACTAGTTATTAATCAGTGTGATATTCTACAGAGAAAAGTCAAAAGATGATCATTAGTTTAAATTTTAAATAACATAGATTTATTGATCAAGTACAGAGGCAAGTTTCAACAGCTGAGATAATGAAAAAGTTTAATGAATTCTTGTGTGAATATATCACATTTGCTAAGGTGCATTTTCCCCTCAGATTAAAAACTGCCTTTAATCATTCTACAGTAGACTTGCTAAAGTTCTAAGCTGATTAAATAGTAATGGTGTGATATATCTCAAAGCACTACACCAAAAAAAAATGGGAAAAAATGCAGAAGTAATGGCTACAAGTATATGAGTTGTGGTCACCTTAATATTTCTAGGTTTTTTTTTTTAAACTTAATACTTGAGTTCTTGATAGTAACTTCTCTAGTGACAGAAAGATGATTTCAGTAATTATCTGAAAAATAACTTCTCTCTAAAGAATAGAAAATCCTGCTAAATTTTAATTTTTCTCATGTATTTTGTACTCCAGATATGATTTGTCTATTTAGAATTTATAACATTAATATATCAGTACCTAAGAGTTCCTTGAGGCACTAATAAAATGTAGATTCCTGGACTTGCTGACTGATCAGGTGATTCAGTACATTTGGATTTGGGCCCAGAAATCTTCTTCATGGGTGATTCTAATATTAGATCAGAGAAATTAGGTCAAATGTCTCCTAAGAACAGACATCAGTTTCTACATACTTCTGAGAGTACTCCAGTGATTCAAATGAGGTTTAACTTGCTAATGGGAAATGGATTTGATATCACCTGTACTTTATAGTTAAATGTGATTCATTTTTCAGAATATTTTAAAAGTTGATAAAAATAACAATAACATGAAAAAATATCTCCCCAAATGTCTTCTGTTTCCTCTGTTCTCCCAGTGGTAACTGATTCTGGACTTCTGGCAGTTTACGAGCCACAGTGTCTCCAGATGTCAAATCACCATTTATAGTGAAAAGATAAGAGTATGATTTCTAGAAGAGTCCAGCTATAAACTGATAAAGGATGTAGAAACTTAGGAAGGATTAAACTGTATTGTAAGAACATGGTGTTAATTCTAGGAAATATAATGAGCAGTTTTGGAAATTCGAATGCCTTTTCCTGTATCAAATGGCTAAGTAAGTAATGGAGAAGCTAAGGTGAAGAGGGTGTATACAATATTTGTTTGCTATTATATCTAATACAGAAAAACACATTTCTGACTGTAGATCATGTTTCACAATGATTCATTTCATTCAAATTATTTTGAGTTTGAAAAAGAGAACATAATCTGATATGACAAAAGCACTTTATTACAAATTTCTCCATAAACTGACAAACTTGTTTACAAGTAGTTTTGTTCATTCCCTTATTTTGCCGGACATGGATTTGGTTGTACACTGTGAACAATTAACACATTACAGTTGCATTTTTTTTCACTGGCATTCACCAAGTTCTACACTAGTCTGGTCATTAACAAACTCCTAATGGGATGGCATTTGACAAGCAGGCTCTTGCTCTCACAGTATTGAGACTGTAGCCAATGACATAGTTCCTTCAGTTAACCACTGAACACCTCTGCAAAGACTTACTATGTTTGCTCTGCTTCAAACTGGTCTTTAAGTTTGGTGTGGATGGATGCTTGGTTCTTCACTATGTATCTTCCATATCATTGCTTCTGAAAAATCAAGGAACTATACTTAACCTGGCTTCATTTATATGAAGTGCTTCTTCCAAAACCAAGACTATGTGTATTCTCTATCTATAAGCTACTCAAACTGCCTGAGTAGTCTTCACATAGCACCCTCAAAGTATTTGATTTGAGGATAGGAACCCACACACAGTTTCTGAGACACAGGCTGCTATATTTCTATGTCTACCACTATTTTTCTACATGTGTCTCCTCTTTTACATGAGTCTACTCAAACAAGCCAGTCATTCATTTACTTTCACCATTACATACTTATTAAGTTCTGGGACAAGGAAAAATCTGAAGAAAATGAACATCACATCATATCATTATTCTGTTATGTCAGTAGATTATTCAGAAATAGATTAAGAATGACCTATGCAATGAGGTGTTACCTCTCTAGTATCTAATATAGAATTCCCTTAGTTTCACTGGGAACTTAAAAATGCTAGTTCATTTTCTTTATTCCTGTACTATCAATCTCTTTAAATAGTTGCCTCGTATTTTTGCAACACCAAATAGCAGAGGTTCCAGGAAATCCTTACCCAACTTAGAGTTCTGAACATGTATGATGTGAAGATTAACTTTCTCATAGTCCTACATGGTGACAGAACTGTTTGTAGGGAAACTTTTGCAGTATTTTATCACAAAATCTAGAGAAAAATAACGAATCAGTAATATAATGCAATAATGATGTAAGTAAGACTGCTGAAGTGCTAATAAATTGAATGGTAACCAACTGATTAACATTTTTAAGTATTACTACATTATAAATGGATTATTTCACAAATGATGTTAGAGTCCTCATGTTCCCACCACTTACAAAATTCCCACATCTGAACACTAATGGATTGAGAATCAAACCTGCAATTCATATTACTTTGGGTAAACATTTAACATCTGAATCTAGTATTTGGACAAGAAGATCTCATCAAGTTCGAACATACAGTGGTTCTCACGAGGTAAGCTCAATAGCTGATAAAGATGCTGGGGATGTAGCACAGTTGATAGAATGATTACAGAGCATGGGTGAAGCCCTGGATTCAGTCCCAAGTGCTGTGTGTTGATATATATATATATGCATTCCCAGTGTTTAGGAACTAGAAAGGGAATGATTAGAAATCCAAGGTTATCTTAAGCTACAAAGCGTGAGGTCAGACAGGGCTACCCAGCCCTCTGACTCAAAAAGACAGGGACTGGGGTGAATATGTTTAAAATACATTGAATGACATTATTAGTAAACATACTGTTTAAAAATAAATTTAAATAATTGATACCACCATATATATTAATTTAGAATATTAACTAATAATATAATCTGAATATATTCATATTTGTATGTATATATTTATATGTAAAATAGTGAGAGCAAAGAGGATAAGAAAGAGGAGATTGTTACTTTATCCCTTTGTCTTGTTTATGAGAGATCCTTTGAAAGTATGAAATCTATGGAATACACTATTCTCAAGAAAAGACAGAAATTACTCCAAGTCTTCACAATCATATCACCCTCTCATAACCTCTTCAGCGTTTCTGCTAAATCTGTCCCTGAGTGTCATGAGATCACCTGAGACCGTCATAGAGTTCTTCAGCTGTTTTGCTTTCTAGTTTTTGTTCATGATTCTTGGAACTAAGGAATTATAAGTGTATTTATTCTCAAATGCTGTTCAGGATACAGAGTTTAGATATAGCTACAATTTAAAGATTTTTAATGGTTCTCCACCAAAACTGGGCGTTGTATCCAAAGCAGAAGAGTAAGCACTCTTTTCTCATTTAGAGATTTCTTGACAGGAGCTCCAGTTTAGGCTCTGCCTGGAGCCAAGCTGTTAAACAGAGACTGATATTTGATATATTTTATACTCACATTTAATACCTTGATCACACTCTTCTATTTCATCTTTGGGATTTATACTCAGAATTGGAGTCACATCAGTCGCCAACTCTGATTTGGTGTATACGCAGTCGGTCACATAGTGACAAGGAAAGAAAAGAGAGCAGGAGAAAAAAAAAAAGAAATATCATCTCAGATTCCAAATTAAGAATTATTGGTTCAAAGGGACATTTTCATTCTTTTTAAAAGTATTCTTATGATGTGTGCTCATGTGTATTTGTATATATTACAGTGTTCATATAGAAGTCAGAACATGGGGTTGGGGATTTAGCTCAGTGGTAGAGGGCTTGCCTAGCAAGCACAAGTCCCTGGGTTTGGTCCTCAGCTCCAGGGGAGAAAAAAAAGAAGAAGAAGTCATAACACAACCTTGGATTGTATTTCTCACTTTGTAATTTGTTTTAGACAGGGTCCCCTATTTCCCATAGTGTAAGTTAGGATAGCTGGCACAAAAAGTTCTGGGGAACTCTCCCTTCTCATGTACTATATTGCAAGAAGAGTATTGAGGTTGGAAACCTGCACTATTATGCCTAGCTTCATGTGGGCTTCTGAGATCTGAATTCAGTTCATTAGAATTACAAAGCAAGGAGCTTAATCTTTGAGCCATTTTCCCCAGTCCAGATATAGAAGTTAGACACAATTTGAGGGACTTGATTCTCTCCTTCCACTCTGCAGGTTTCAAGAATTCAGCTCTAGTCAAAAGGCTTTGTGGCAAATAATTTTGCCCACTGAAGTGTTTCATTGGTCTGATTTATTTGTTCTTTGGACATTAATTTGAGCTAAAACTGTAGTAAGTTTCTCTGAATTTCATTTTTAAAATTATGTACTTGCAAATTAACTCTGATTGTCACCATACGTTTCTAAAGATGAGTCAAAAAGTGAGAATGAATCCCTTGATAGAATAATAACTGATTTTTTCTTTTTACCAAAGAGAGGGTCTCTACTATATTCAATCATGGAACAAAAACAAGAATAAAGGTGCTTCTCTGTGAAGATATTCTCTGGAAAGTGCTGAAGGCTGGAGAGATGTTTTCAGAATTCACCTATGCATACCTTCAAACAACATAACTACTTGGGACCTGCTGGGAAACAAGGTCTCCGACAAACAAGCCTGGCAGGTGGTCCTGAGAAGCCAAATAGCTGTTTCTGAATGTTATCTTCAAGAAGAATGCAAAAGTAGATGTGGAGTGCCAAACAATAATGTACTCCTCAGCAAAAAGCCACGGAGACTCTTCAGAAAGACACAAAGGATACAGAATGCTGCTTGTCTGTTGACTATTGAACATAATGTCATGTCACAGCAGTTACTCACAGACTGATATATATATATATATATATATATATATATATATATATATATATATACCCAACTGTCATTTTACCAGAGAACAATGATGGGAGAAGAGAGGAATTCACTAAGAAATTAAATCAGAAAGCAACACATCTGCAAGGAATGGTTAGAAATTTAAAGGATATGTATGTGAAGATTTTTCTCTGTTTTTCTTGATGAATTGTCTGCTTTAGAAGAAAAGTCAGTATCTCTTCAGCAGTCTAGTAATGTCAAACTCTGCCTCCCATTACTACGTATGGAAACCTTCTTCATCGGTGATTTATAATGAATATTTTCTAACTTAGACATGGATTTTCACATTCAGTTAAAAAAATAAGATTATGATATTTGAAGATCACCATCTCTTTTTTCTTTCTTACATTTTCCAACTTTAATAAATTGTATACTTTGAGCCTTTTGCCAGATGCTAGAAATCTGTCTCAAATCCCCTAGAAAATAGGTCTCAAATTCCCATAGAAAAACATTTTTCAATAATGTGCACAATTCAATTGATGGTCCAATTTTCACACTATCATGTATCACATTTGTTTAAAAAGTTAATAATTTCATATCATTGCCCAATTCTTCACATCTAAGATAGTTTTTCATTATTTTTACTGAGCAACCAACCATTTAGAGCTTCTTTTCAGAGTTTTACTTTTCATCTCTTATTCTGTGGATACAATTAAGAATCTCTCACAAACTTACATGTACTGGAAGGACCACCATGTAAGCATCTCAGGAAGATGTTTGCAGTTCTCCAAGCTAGTGTGAGCTTGCTCCAGTACACTAATCTACAGGACCTGCACTGATAGAACTCCTGTGGTTCATTCATTCTGCTTTACATAATGGTCTAAATATCTGATAGATTAACAATAGACTTCTACATTCCCTTGACAATTCACCAATTTTTAGAATAAATGAGGAAATAGTCATGGAAAATACTTTCTATCATAGTCTTCATTGAGTTCTGAAATTGACAGGAAGAAAAGGGTAGAATTTTTTGTGGAAACATCTCTACTGGTGACTAGTTGTACCTGTAAGAAAATGGTTTATTAGCCATTTTCAAACACTTAGGTTACAGTTATGGCTTGGTGCTAGAGTTATTGACTAGCATGCATGAGGCATTGACTTACAACCAAGGTACAACAAAAGATAGTAAGAAATTAATTTTTTAATAAACACATAATTTCAGATACTTCAGTATAGTTGAAAATTCTCCAATTGTTTATAATTTTACATTAAATACCTCTAAGTATTTTATGATAGAAATCAATTTCTCAAAAATTTTCTGTTTTTTTCTGTATCTATGATGTTCTTATAATTGTCACTTAAAGCAGAGCATATTTAAAAATGAAAATGGCCACTCTTAATAACTAATTAATGAAACAAGTACAAATTATGAATGGGACAGGCAAATGAATAACCAAATTCCTCTCATATATATTTTTCAAAAATAAAACATGATACCCCACTGTGATCTAACTCAATAAAGAATAAAATGTATAGGCTTTATTTGCACTTAAAATTTGGGGCATTGGAATAAAAACCTAATTCATATAATTTATATATTTATTCATAATTCACAGTGACTGTTTAATCAATGAAAACTGGTAAAAAATAAGTTATTAATTTCTGCCTACCTTATTCTCTTTCTCTACTTGCCAGTTTGGCTTCTTTGACCCAAGAGGCATATCTATCTGTCTATCTATCTATCTATCTATCTATCTATCTATCCATCTATCTACTATCTATCTATATTATATCACATATATAATATATTATATGTATGACATACATTTTATACACATAATAATATAATATATGCATGATATGATATGGATAGATGTACATTTCATACATGTATAATAATATATTATATATGTGATATATACGATCATATATATGTGCATGACTAAAACCTAAGAACTATTATTGATCAGATTATGTATATTTAGTCTAAAGTCATTTCTCTAATTGATGGATTGTCAGTTTCTTCATGATAAACATCTCCCAATAGACTAGATTCATATTGCTAATTCATGTCATATGCCATCTCCATTCATGCATAAAGATCCTTCCACCAAAATACACTACCATTCTTCGGGAGAATGAATTTTTTTATAAAGTCCACAAGGATATTTGAATAGGGTTACATCTTCTGTTCTTCCTAGCGTAACTGAAAATGGATCACAGGCCAAGAACTTACCTACTGAAAAGTATGTGAAATCTTATACAAAATATTTATTATACACTACTCCCATAGAAGAAGTGGGTGACTGAATCCTTTATTTACATTGATGACCTGAAAAGTAAAGACAATAAGATTTTTTGTGTATGTTTCTCAATTAGGTAGACGCACTAAAAATCAGTAAAACTAGTTGTATCACTTAACTGATGTTTACTCTTAATTGTGTTCAGTTTTATTAATGGATGATAAATCTTCAGATTGTTTTCTCAACAAAAATTCATTTTTGAAAGAAAGTCATTTCTTCCCCTACATATCTGCTCAATTTTACCTTCTGGTTATAGGTATGCTGATCATAAATTATAGATGTGATTCAGAAGAAAGTTTTAAAGGTTGGTTAAATTCATGGTCCAAATAAAACCTGCAAGAACATTCCTTAAATGCTACTGGAAAAACAATTCCCAATGTTTTTTATGAAATTTGTTTTATTTGAAATTAGTTTTAGAAACACTGAGCACAGCACTTGCACTGAATAAAGCAGTAGAAGGTTCTAGTATTTTCCCCTTCTCAGTATATTTTCTAGAGCCATTCCCAGTTATTTGAAGAGGAGAATCATTGGGAAAATATACCAACTCTGTCATTCAAATTGCTCTAACAGTACTCATTTCTCATGGCAAACCATTCTGTGATAACAGAGACATCAGCCTGCAGAATGACTGTATCTACATTTTAGATTATGTTAAGACAATAGCCATGAAATAGTTTATCTCTTCATTGAAAGTACTAAATAGAAAATTAAAGTATAGCCTACTGGATAAAAAATAGCAAATGCTGTTTGAAATATCAAAATATAATCATAACAATGATAAGAAAAGTTTCACAAATAACTCCCACTGTACATATTTAATTGGAAATTTTTCATGATTGTGAAAATCTTAATACAAAAATTGCCTGAAAACTCAAGTCCCCAATGTCAATTACTATTGTCCTTTTCTCTATTATATTCCACCCATAAATGTCATTTTCTTTATAGCCACCTTCTGAGATTTTAGTTAAATAAGCCTGCCTGACTCTAAAAATACAAAAATCTCCTTTCAAATGGAGAATTACTTTGATGGCAATTTAATTTTCACAGAGTTATTTCCATTAGAATATAAGTAGTAAAACTTACTGCTTTGGAAAACAGGTTCTTAGGGGCTGTAGCAGTGGCTAAGTGCTTAATCGTACTTGCTGCTCTCTCGGAGAAACTAAGTCTGATTCTCAGAACACACACGGCAGCTCATAGCTGTCTGTAGCTCCAGTTCCAGCAGATTTGATGCCTTCTTCTGACCTCCATGGAGATCAGGCATACATGTTGTGCACATGCATAAATGCAGGCAAACATTTGTGTATATAAAATTTAAAATCAACTTTATGAAACCTAAAAAGAATTCTTAAATCAATTATTTTAATTTATTACATCTACATCATATTGACAGCCTTTACAAAAAATATAAAGCAAGATAAACCCACTCAAATAATGCAATTTTGTGGAATCTATGTACAATGTTGTCCATGATATATAATTATTTCTAATACTATTACAAATTTGATAATAAAATTAATATAATACAATTTGTTAAAGTTCTCTAAACAGTAAAACACTGGGACCATTTTCCTTACAATTAAGATTCACTGCACCAGAATTTGTGTTTTACAGAAGACATCACATTAGCTAATCTTTTCTATACAGTTTAAACTATGTGTGGGCATATAAAAGAGAAAAGACCTTGAAATACAGAGATATTTTTGTGATATAACATGAAATGATAACTAGCAGCCGAATAAAATACTAAAGGAAAAGAAGAATATAGTAGTACTTTTTAACACAAAGTTCTGAATAGCATATTTCATGAAATGATTAGTTAAAAAAACTCATTATTTTATAAGTTATATAAAATATTGGTTTAATAGCAATAATGGTGATTTATAAAGAAATTTTAAGTAATATTCTTACAAAACAAAACATTACAGATCCTGTTATATACATGTTATGCACACTCTTCATTATACAATGAACACACATTATTCAAATATATCACTCTGTTCATGCTGATACAGGGTGATTAATGAATGAATATCTCTTTCAGTGTGATCCACATTCTAGTGCTAACAATTACCAAGTTACTAGATGGAAACATGTTGTTTAATTTATCTACACTTTGTTTTCTATATATAAAATGTGGAAGGAAGGTAACTTATCACACATTTCTTATGATGGAGTAAAAGGATCATAACACCTAATATGAATTAGGCCAATACACAACAAAAACTCATTATAAATATTTTTAATTATAGTCCACATAAATGATTTCACTTATATAGCTTTGTTAATTTGGGATATAAGAATGAACTTAATAGTTTATAAAAATATAACAACATCCAAGAAAGCAATTAAATTTGATTAATTATAGCCCCAGTATAGATTTTATCTTACATCCAGATTGATCACAGTGTAAAACTCACAAGCTTTGGTCATAGGAAATATTGCTTCACAATTAATATATTACTTACTAAATAAAAGTCAGCCACCACAACCATATCTTAGGAATGTTCTGGGATCTACATTCCCACCCAAGTACATACTCAGACATGGTGAAGACATAAGCAATGTACTGTAGAAATAGAGAAAAATTCTGGAACTGTGAAATTCATGTGGTTTCATGCAGTGACCTCTACATGATTGCTTTGGACTGCTATGATACAATGAAATAAACTAGATAGCTCGTTTAAAAAAAAAAAGAAAGAAAGAAAAGAAAAAAAACAGAAATGGCACATGTTCCAGGAGACCAGAAGGTACATGCTCCAAGCCTGGGGATATTTGCTGTCTGATGAAGCCTCAGTTTCTGGTTCAAGAACTCTTCTTTGATAGTGCTTAAGTGGAAGAGTAGATAATACAGATCCCTGAGCTTTCTTTTTCATGTACAGGGCCCTTTCCTCATTAAGAATCTTTTCCTAAGTCTTACCTCTTCCACCATTTTTCCAAGGCATGCTTATGTTTTGAACTTTCAATCCAGACATGAAAAAGAAATAAGTGTGAAATACCATATATACATAAAAGGGTGATTCTAGAAATCAGTTTTATCTCACTAAATCCTCACAGTCATAGCATGGAATGATAAAGCAATCAGAGGACATAGGCAAGAAGTTTGTGTAGATAATTCTTTAAAGATATTAGAGGCCGGGGCTTTGAGGAGGTCATGACTTCCACCTCTGCACATCAAACACCCTTCCAGAGAACAAATGGTGCAGCAATTGAAGGAATTCTTACTCCTCCCTCAGAAGATTCATGTCTTTGTGATCTTTTTTTTTCAGATTTAGAAAAATTCCTGAATGAGAAGACTACATGGATTGTTGTCTGAACCTATTCCCACACCAGGTATACTCCTTGTTTCAGGATAGGATACTTTCAAAGATTATCAGTGAAAGGGATGATGCTAAATTTTCTATGAGCTTGAAGTGGGTCGGTGAAAATATATATATATATATATACTCCTCAAGCTGTTCATATACCTGCTGAAGAGAATGACTAACCAAAGCAAAGATGTACGTGTGATACAAAGAAGACATGCAAGGGATATGGAGGGACTCAAAAGACCTGCTGGTGCAGAGTGTACTGATCATCCACAGGAATTAGAATTCAAATTCTGTAATTATCTATCACAAAAGTCACACCAGTAGATTTTTCATGTCACCTCTGCCTGCCAGCAGTGCATTCCACATCCACCTTACATCTTTCAAGCTAGGCAGTGGGACTACAAGGAGGAGAGGGGCACAATGTCAGTCAGCATGAGGAAGAAGCAGAATAAATCTTACACTAGACACGGACTAATTTTTGAATCATAAAACTAAGACAGGAGTTGACACAAATAGACCAGAACAATATAATGACCTGAGCAAATAGACGAACGTCTTAAGATTCCTCTTAAAATTTTATTGAAAAGAAACATGAACACACAGAAAAAAAATAGTATATTTCCATAATAATCATGACCGTGAAAAATGTTTCTGACATGATTTAATTTTTAAATGACTCTTATGTATTATATTTATCAAAGCCCACTGCCACCATATGATTTCCCTTTTAAAATGTATAATTCAGTACAATATCTCAAAAGAATTTTTGTCCAGGAATTTAGAAACAATGATAATAAATCATGAAGATGTTTCTATTTTCCAAGTGTAAAACATGTTTGCATAGTTTTACTATTTGTAAAACAGATTAAATCACATAAGTTCACTAACTGCTTCTATAATAAATTTTCTATTTCCGAATAAAACTTTAAATATGACATTGATGTATTGTTTTTCTTTCTCTTACAACGTCAAGACAGTTCATCTGTTTTGAATTCATATAACACTCACAATTTTACAGTCTTATTAGTTCATCTTTGTGTCCAAATTTGGATTACTTTTTTTCTTTCCATCTTTTTTGTTTTGTTTTGTTTTTTTGTTTGTTTGTTTGTTTTGTTTTTCGAGACAGGGTTTCTCTGTGTAGCTTTGCGCCTCTCCTGGAGCTCACTTGGTAGCCCAGGCTGGCCTCGAACTCACAGAGATCCGCCTGGCTCTGCCTCCCGAGTGCTGGGATTAAAGGCGTGCGCCACCAATGCCCGGCTTCTTTCCATCTTTAAAATGCTATCTTTCTATATGGAAATGGAAAACATTAAACTAGACTTTTATTGTGTAATTTATCAAATGTTACTGTTTAAGATTAAATTCACATTGATACATTTAAGAAGATAAAAAATATTAGCAGAAAGTATCATTCAGATATGCATGATTAAATCAGGTGATGATAATGATGACCATTATTTTTGAGTCTTTGTTTTTTAACATGAGTTTTTACTCTACAGCTAGATTGGCCTGCAAAGTTGTTGCAATCCTCTTGCCTTGACCCCACAAGTGTTGAGTTATAGGATTAAGCCACAAGAACACCTTTAAAATATTTTTAAAAAGTAAATATCCAGAACAAAATGGGTTATTTTGGCTCACACTAACAGCCATGGTACATAAAATTTCTGTTTAACTTAACTATATGCTTGTATTTTCCTACAAGTGTGATAACTCCTAATGATAATCATTTCTCTATAAATAACATGGAATTACCTTTTGGGAAGTTATGATTCTATGAAATGTCATGGCACAAAATGGCAGAAATGGCCTGTAGCTGTCCAGAGTTATTTTATAGACTATAAACTATTTACTGGTATATTTAACTGTAGGGAGCTGCGTACAGCCGCACCTTAAAGATGGCACTGGTTACCACCTTCCGCCATCCCGATGGCGAGCTCTCCCCGTGGTAAACAACTCCATATAAGGCTATAGCAGAATTTGTGGCTTGCTTATGCATGCTTGAGCCTATTGGGCAATGCCCAGGAGGCGACCTGGGGTTGGCTGCCCAGAGCCTATTTAAGGCTGGGAGAGGCTTTCCCCGGGGTATTTTTTAGAAGTCAGAAGATTGTTCAAAGGCCTAAATAAACTGCAGGAAGAAGAGCTCGGTGTTGTGTCTTCCTTGCTGGTCGAGGTGGGCGCGATATTTAACCTCCTCAGAAATTAAGTTCTCTAACCAATTTTGTATGTAATATTTGATTATATTGGCCAAGGTAAGTTGTTATGGCAGGTTTTTCCAAAATATTGATATAAGAATACAAAAAAAGAACTGGTTAAGATTGTTGTTTCCTTTAAGAAATCTTTTTTTCCATTTATATTTTCTAATTTTTGAAAGTTTTTGTTTAAGGATTAATTTCCATTCTCATGGATTGAGAAGATACACTTAACTAAATCAATAATAGCAACATCTCACAATTGATTTCTATTAGCTGTTCTTTCCTCTCTACTCATTTGAAAGCTGCTTTTGTATTGTGAATAAATACTGTCTAGAAAGAACTTACGCAGAACAGGTCATGTGGATATATGACTTCAGAGGGCTCACCATGATTTTTTTGGCAATGTATTTCTGTACTAGCTGAAAAATAACATATAACTGTGTATGGCACAATGCAGAAAGGAGGGTCTTCATCTCATGACACACAGAAAGCAAGAAAAAAAAACTCAAAGAGGCAGAACGAGATACATCCATCAATTGAACAACTTTATCCAAACAGTGCCCCTGAAATGTACTGCAGCCACTCAGTAGTCTATTCAAACTTTACATCTGTCAGTGCACTAATTCCATCTCTGCAAAATGCAGATTCTTTATGATACAACCATGTTCCATTTCGGCCCATTTAGCTGACAACCAAGTACCATAGACGTTGCAACATCAGACATTTCATACTCAAACTATCACTATACTTCACATTTTCCATTTTTTAAACTAGCTTTTCAACTTTGGGCTCACAATTTAGCATCATAAGGAATATATTGCATTAGGCATAGATTATGTTGTTTTCTTATAAAATGTGCTTTGTGTGGTTATTTGGTTATTGCTGTTCTTCCAGTAGATAATTAACAGGAAACCTCTTCTACTCCATTTCTCTTGTGACATGATTACTTGCATTTCATACATGTTCTTGCTGATAATTTTGTCTCATCCTACCCGTAGTTGTCTTCCTTTCATGATTTTTGTCTCTAAATTTCCTATTTCTTTTCTATCTGTGTCCTCTGTCCTTTGACATGTCTAGGTAATAAAACTCAGCTTTCTGCTACCAAAGATGCTTATAGATTCACAAATGAACAACAGGTAAACAAAGAGCCAACTTGCTAGGCTTACACAATGAATTCCTCAAGGGTGGATGTTTGTTTTTGTTTTGGTTTGGTTTGACTGTTCAGCAGGGAGGAAACTTTACAGTTTTCTTCTAAACATCATAAGTTATGGATCAATGGAGAATTTTGATATGCATAAATTTTAATTCTCATCATTTAAATTGTTGCTAAGTAACAGATCTTCTTTTCATAGTTCAAGCTTTTTTATATCTCTAAATGCTGCTCACTGCCACATTAAATGTGTCAAGCTTTGGTTCCATAGAGAATTTCAGAGTATCATCCGAATGAAGATAGTGGTCATGTACAAATTCTGCATTATCCTTTATCAGTCCTTCAGTGTGACCTCCAGCTTTCTGTCTGCTTTTGGATATTTTCAAATAGCTTCCAGCTCCTCTTTGGTATATTTTTTTTCTAATTTATTACTTTAATATCTATGTGTGTGTTTTATCTATCTATCTTTCTATCTATCTATCTATCTATCTATCTATCGATAGATAGATAGATAGATAGATATCCTTGTGTGTGCTTGTATGAGTCCTGATGAGATTGCATGTGTATACATGTGTGTGGAGACAAAGTTCAATATTAGGTGTTTATGTCCACTGAATTTTTTTGACATGGCTTGTCACTAACTGAAGAGCTCACCAATTGAGCAAGGCTAACTGGATGGCAGTTTTGAGAGATTCTCTTGTCTTTCCTCTCCAGTGCTAGGACTATGGAAACATGTCACAATGCCTGTTTTTTTTTTTTTTTGGGGGGGGGGGGGGGGGGTGCTAGGGATCTGAATTCATGTTCTCATGCTGCCTTAAAGACTGAATCATCTCTCAGATTTTTATATATTACAGAGGATTATTAAGATCATGTGTCATCATTCCTCATATAGCCACTAAAACTCATTATATTTTAGACATGATTTTATACAGTCATTCTCTCTGTCAGAACATTGAGAGAAAAGTGGAGATGTATCATAAAGTTCTTGCTCAATACATAGAAAAACCCATTGCCATCATCATCCACCAAGTTAACACATTTATCAGAACTGCTGACTTTACGTAGTCATAGCTCCCTTACACCAGACTGTCATTTACATTTGGTTCCACTCTTGGTGATCTGGATTCTACAGGCTTAGATAATATCCGGCGATGTGCTTTCACCATTATAGTATATTTTCACAATCCAACAAATGCAGTTTTCTTCCCATCTCTCTTTTCCTTCTCTCCTAAAAACCTTTGAACTTCCTCTTGTCTTCACTGGTTTTCTTTCTCACATCCCAGAGATTTGGGATCACACAGTGTCTGGCACTTTCACATTTTTGTCGATTGTTTAATAATATATGTTTGGGTTAGTCCACGTTGTTTGTATTGTATTCCAAATTTCTTTTAGTGCCAAACAGGTGACCATTACCTGGAAGATCTGAAGTTTATTTATTATCTAGCTCATTGAGGGACTTCTCTGTTCTTTCTAAATCATGGCAAGTGCAGTTATAACCAAATGTGTTCAGGTTTGTTTTTTCATTATATTTCTTATGGACAAGTCCCTTAACTCCACTGGTAAATATTAAATTATGCCATTACTGAAAGCTTCAGAGTAATATCATAATGTATTGGAAAATTTAGAATGTCAGGTTTGTACTCAGGGCCAGAGACATGCTTCATATTTCCTTCTTTTGACCATCTACCAATATCCTGTAGTTTTAGTTCCTAGTTTTAGAATCAGCAGATTGTGAGTAGGGACCCCATCTTCACTGACATTGAAGACATCTGTTTCTTTGGTCAGAACAAGCCTTTCTCCTTCACCCATTCTTTTGTGCAACCTCCAATTCCTTGAAGCATTCTTTACCTGGGAACCCACTGGTCAAGCCTGCCTGGGAATCATGTACAAAATCATGTACATGTGACAATCATGCCTGGGAATCACGCACACAAATTAAACACTCCTTTCTGTCTTCCATTTCCAATCTTAGAGTCTCAGTAGCAGCTCTTTATCAGACCACATGCAGTGGCTTGTCCTTTTTTGACTCCAAAGGATTGCTGGAGATTCCGCCATACCTCTTGGCACAACCAGCTTTTCTTTGCCCTGTGGACCCTCTGAAGCCTCTTCCTACAGCCCATCCCTGTAACGTTGTGCCAGTTCCCATTACCTGTACACATCTTCTATCCAGGAATCCCAGTGGCCATGATTAACAGGAACTCAGAAGCATTCCCTACCAGGCAAAGTACAGAAACTGCATGTTCCTGAGATCCAGAGAGGGAAAAAAAAAAAAACAAGGGAAAGAATACCCATGCAAGAAGGACAAGAGCTGATATCAAAACCTATAATCAAAATCAACCCAAACACAGGTTCCTCGATGCTAGTGCAAAAAAAAATTGATACTCAAGATAATACAACAATATTCTTCCACTAAAACCTAACAACCATAACAAAGCAGGCCCTGAGAAATGCAATATAGCTGAAGCACAAAACCAGGACTTCAAACTAGTTCTTCTGAAAATTCTCAAGGACTATAAATCCATTAATGAAATGTAACACAAAACATGGAATGAAATAAGGAAAACAGTTCAAGACATGAAAGTAGAAATAAAATCACTAAAGCAATTCTAAACTGAGGTAAAAGTGGAAATGAAAATTGTAGGAACACAAACAACATCCCAGAGGTAAGCCTCTCTAACAGTAAACGAGACAGAGTGGATAATCTCAGACACTGAAGTAAAGGTTACAAAACGGATGCTACAGTCAAGGACAATGTGAAATCTAAAATAATCTACCCACAACACATCTAGAAAGTCTTGGACACGAGGAAAGACCAAATAATAAACCCAGGTCAAATACACAGAAAAATATTTTCAACAAAATCACAGAAAATAAATTCTCTAACATCTGGAAGGAGGTGTATGTAAATGGAGAATAAACATACAAAATACCAAATAGACTGGTTCAGAAAAGAAATTACCCATGATGCTTAATAATCAGAACAAAAGTGTACCGAATAAAGGAAGATTAAAAACTGCAGGGGAAAAAGACCAACTAATGTAAAAAGGCAGACCCATTAGAATAACACCTGACTTCTGAACAGATACTCTAAAAACACGAAGGGCCTGGAAAGACATTCTAGAAACTCAATCTAATACTTGCAAACCAGATCCCAGAACAAAAATATCATCCAACATGTGCAAGTAGGCTTTATTCCAGCAGTTCAGGAATATTAATTAAATAAACATATCAATAAATATAATCGGCCATCTAAACAGACTGAAAGATAAAAACCACATAATCACACTCAAGGCAGAAAAGGTCTTTGAGCAAAATTAACATTTTTCTTTTTTTGTTTTATTGAGACCCTAGGGTTTCACTTTGTAACAGTCCTGGCTGTCCTGTAACTCACTCTGTAGACCAGGCTGACCTCGAACTCAGAGATTTGCCTCTACCTCTTAAGTTCTGGGATTAAAGGCATGCGACACCACCACCAGGCAATCAAACATCTCCTAATGAAAAAAGTCCTGGGGAAACTAGGGATACAAGAGACAGATCTAAAAAAAAAAAAAAAAAGCAGTTTACAGCAAGCCCACAAGCCAACATAAACCTAAACAGAGAGAAACATATAACAGGACAAAGATGTACACTCTTTTTATACTTATTCAATATAGTACATGATGTATTCCCTAGTGCAAAAGGCAATTGAGGGAAATCAAGGCAATAGAAATTAAAAAGAAGTCACAGTATTTTTATTTGTAGGTGATTTGATTGTACACATAAATGAAACTAAAATTTCCACTGTGAAACTTTGACTGGTGACACATTCTTTGAGCTAAGTATTAGGATATAAAGTAAACAGACAGAAATTAGTAGCTTTCATATATCCAAGTGACAAATGGAATGAGAAAGAAAACAGGGAAACTATAATTTTAATAATATTCTCAAAAACTTAAACATCTCAATTAAAGATCAAAATAAAGAAGTTAGTGAAAATGTTTTCTAATACAAGCATGAAGACATTGATGAAATTAAAGGAGATATCAAAAGACTGAAAGATCTCCCATTGTCATGGACCAGTAGGATTAATATAGTAGAAATGGCCACCTTACGAAAGGCAATCTTATCGATTCAGTGCAATCCCCATCAATATTAACACATTTCTTCAAAGACCTTGAAAGGACAATTTACAGCTTCAGAGGGAAAAAATAACAGCAAAAACAGAAAACAGGATAGCTTAAATAATCTTCAATAATAAAACAACTTCTGGATGGTATCATCATTTACAGTCTCAAATTGCACTAGTGTGCTATAGTAATAAATGCAGAATGATATTGGCATAAAAACAGAGGCATTGATCGATGGAATAAAATTGGAGTCCCAAACATAACTCCACACACCTATGGATATCTGATTCTTGATTGAGAAGCCAGAAAAACACACTGGAAAAAGACACCATTTTCAACACCATTTTCAACAAATGGTGCTAGTCAAACTGGATGGCTGAGCATAGAATAATCCAAGTAGAACTGTATGTATCACCCTTCATAAAATTCAATTTAAAATAGATCAAAGACATCAAAATAAGACCAGGAACACTGAATATGATTGAAGAGAAAGTGGGAAATAGTCTTGAACCAATTGGAACAGGAAAAGCCTTTTTGAAAAGAACACTGATAATGCAGGCACTAAGAGCAATTAATAAGTGGTATCTCATGAAACTGAAAAACTACTGGATGGCAAAGGACATCATCATTCAGACAAAGCTGCAACCTAAAGAATGTAAAAAGATTTTATCAACTCCACATCAGCTAGAGGACTAATGCCCAGTATATATTAAGAACTCAAAATCCTGGTACATTCAGTTGAGGGAGGACCAAGCCCCTCCACCTGCTTCAAGACTGTGCAAGCTATCCCACCATAGGTAATGGACTCCAAAAAGCCAGCTCATGCACCAGGGATGGATTCTGTTCCTACTGCCAGGGGGACATTTAAGCAGACCAAGCTACACAGCTGTCTCGCTTATGCCAAGGGCCTACTGCAGTTCCATGGGGGTTGAACAGCTGTTGGTCTAAAGTTCAGGAGTTCCTGCTAGCTTGGTTTGGTTGTCTCTGTAGGTTTCCACATCATGATCTTGATGCCCCTTGCTCATATAATCCCTCTTCCCTCTCTTCAGTTAGACTCCTGGAGCTCGGCCTCATGCTTGGCTGTGGAACTCTACATCTGCTTCCATCAGTCACTGGATGAAGGCTTTATGATGACAGTTAGGGTTTTCACCAATCTGATTACCAGGGTAAGCCAGCTCAGGAACCCTCTCCACTATCGCTAGTAGTCTAAGCTGAGGTCATCATGGGAGGCCTTACCTTTTCAGAGGAGGGGATGGGGGGTGGGTTGGGAAGAGAAGGCTGGAGGGAGTGGGAGGAGGAATGAAGAGAGGCAGATCTGTGGTTGGTATGTAAAATGAAAAAGAAAACTTCTTAATAAAAAATAGAATAAAAAAAAGAACTCAAAATCCTGCATATCAAGTAAACAAGCCAATTAAAAACAGGTACAAAGCTAAACAGAGAATTAAGAAAAGAGGAAACTCAAATGGCTGAGAGACACTTAAAAGAAATGTTCAATATTCTTAGTCATCAGGAAAATGCAAATCAAAACTACTCTGAGATTTATTTTATGCCAGTCAGAATGGCCAAGATCAATAAAACAAATTAAAGCTCATACTGGGGAGGATGAGGGATAAGTGTAACAGTTATCCATTGCTGGTGGAAGTACAAACTTGTTCAGCCACTATGGAAATCACTGTTGTGGTTCCTCAGGAAGCTGGGAAAATATCTGCCTTATGATCTAACTATACCATTTTTGAAGATATATCCAAAGGACTCCACATTCTCCTACAGACACAATTGCTTAAGCACGTACATAGCTGCCCTATTGGTAATAGTCAGAAATTAGAAACATCCTAGATGTTGGTCAGTGAAAAAAAAGATAAAGAAAATGTGGTACATTTGCACAATAAAATATTACTTGTGTATTTAAAAAATGAAATTTTCAGGGAAATGGAGGAAGGCTAAAAAAAAAAAAAAGTCATCCCGACTGATAGGAATACAACCCTGTCCCAGAAATACAAATAAGGTATGTATTCCCTTACATGTGAATGTTAGCTATTAAGTCTTGGATAAACAAGTTACATTTTGTACATAAACAGAGGTTAGATAGAGAGTAGGAAACTGAAGGCAAGGGAACGATTTCCCTAGGAATGAGGAAGTAGAATAGAGTTAATGACAGGTGAGTTGAAGCTGGAATGAGAGGATCATATGGGGAGTGAGAAAGAAAGGGAACTAAGGGAGGGAACACAGCGAAGGACAGGCAAAGCTAAGAACCATTTGAGGAATTGTATGGAAATCTACTTCATTAGAAGCATCCTAAAATATATACATATATAAAATAAATCTAAGCAGAATCATCAAATAATGACAGAGACAGAGTCACAACTATACATCTCTCCACACCAAAGAAAATCTTCAGTGTGAGGAGTGAGTTAAAGAAACCTGAGATGGTGGCCTAAGGGGCCCCATGAAAACCTCCCAAGACCTAAGACTATGGCCAGGATATTGGTTGCTCACCGCAAGATAATCTTAGGACTCTGTTGCTATATGAAATACCTATATAACTGATTAAACACAGAGTTTACCTGGGGCATTCCTAGAAAGTTCACCCCTACTAGCTAGTATTCATAGCACCAGAAGGGACTTGCCTGCTTCCAGAAGAAAAAGGTAAATAACAACCTACTATGGGCTAAGGCTTTTGTACACTGGTTTAATAAAACACTGATTGACCAGTAGCCAGGAGGGAAGTGTTGGTGGGATAAGCAGACAAAGAGAATTCTGGGAAGAGGAAGGCTGAGTCAAGAGACACCAGTCCACCGTCCAGGGAACAGCATGTAATGGCACACAGGTAAAACCATGGAACACGTGGCTACATACAGATTAACAGAAATGGGCTTAGTTTGAGTGTAAGAGCTAGTCAGTAGTAAGCCTGAGCTAATGGATGAGCAGTTTTAATTAATATAAGCCTCTACGTGTTTACTTGGGTCTGAGTGGCTGTGGACAGGGTGGGACACAGGAAAACTTCGGCTACACCAACCCATCTACAACCTTTTGATGTACAATGGTGATTTTCCTGTAAGATACATTGGTGCTCTAGTGGCCCAATAGTTGCGGAAGTAACCAACCACTATATGATTGGATTTAAGGCTGGCTCCAAGAGGAGAAATCTTTGCCTGTCACTACACAGGTGTCCAAGAACATGAGATTATGTAGGCCAAGGACCTGGGGGAACCACTTACTACTTTTCTAGTAAAGAAACAGTACATTGACTCCTAACAACATTCTGCTTTACTCATTAGTGTCTTGCTAGGTCATCATCAGAGAAACTTCCTCTTGCAATAAAGGAGCATAAATACAGAGACTCACAACCAGACAAAGTGCAGAGTGAGAGACCTTGGAACATTCAGGACTGAATGGGATTTTCCATCAGTTCCTTTCCCTCAGTGCTTAGGGACTTCTGATGAAGAGGAGACTAAAATATTGTAAGAGCTAGTGGATATGGAAGACATCAAGAAAATAAAAGCCTTCTAGACACAGAGGGCTAATGCAATATAAACTAGGAGAAATTATGACAGAATGCAAAGAGCCTGTTTTGGTCTAAGCCAGATGAGGTCCCAATGCTGAGATTGAAAGTAGATATAAGTTCATGTTCCTAACCCAGAAGCTATATTCAAATGATAACTACTCACAATGAAAAAAATAAGTTTCTCCAAAAGAGTGTCATTAGACCTAAACCACACGTAAGGGCAGGCCCCATGCCTAGAAGCAGATGGCCAACACATAACAAACTCACCAGTATTTTTGAAATTTTTGTCTCATAATACACTCTCTGGGTTTTTATTTTTCCATTCAGGTGTTTTGCATATATATATATATATACACACACACACACACACACACACACACACACACACACACACACACGAGAGAAAGACAAGAAAGTAAGAAGGACATTTTGGGAAGAAGAAAGTTCAAAGTTCACATATTATCTTCTCTATTTAACAATAACTTCTTGGAGGAAATGCTCGTGTGGCAAAGGTGACTTTAGTCTTATATTCAGTAAGAATCGCAATATTTAATAAAATAAAGAATTTAAAGAATTAGTTTGTATTTAGTTATTTAAATGGTTTGCTCACATATTACTATAGTGGTATTTTATTTGTACTGAAATGTGATTTTATTTGTATGTTAATAAATAAAGTTGCCTAGGGGTCAGAGCTATTAGCAAGCCATAGCGAAAGCCAGGGCGGTGGTGGTAAACGCCTTTAATCCCAGCACTTGGTAGGCAGAACTAGGTAGATCTCTGTGTGTTCAAGGATACAGCCAGCATTGGAGACACACGCCTTTAATCTCAATACCAACCATAGAAGACCTGGAGGTCTGTACAGACAGGCAGTGATGAGGCAGTCTTGTGGTTGGGTTTACAACCAATGAGAAGGCAGAACAGGAATTCTATATAAAGACAAACAGACAGGAAGTAGCTCTTTTTCGGAGAGGTCTCTGGCAGAGAGGTAGGACAGCAGCAGCAGGAAGGGTAAGGTTTTTAATCTCAGCTCTTAGCTATCGCTCTGACCTCTTGGCTTTCTTCTCTGAATCGGCTCTGTGTTTCTTATTTAATAAGACGGTCGGTTACATCTACATATTACTGTTAAGAACTAGAGATTTCAAGCATTTCTGGAATCAAAAAACTGTGCTTGGATCAAAACATCCAGGAGTCTTCATTAAACTGCACTATAAACCATACCAAATGCTAATTTTCCTCATTCTGCAAGAGCCTTATGTGAATGGCTAATTATAGATCAGGGAACCTAAAACTTAGTTCAAGGTAGTCACTATTGCATAGAGCTTTTCCACTAAAATGAGTGCATTAAATTATTGTGTATTTCATTTCTACCATATTATTATGTAGGGTTTTTAGAGTGATTCTGTGGTCTAAGATTGTAGAGCATTCAGAAGTACTTTTACATTTTCCTGAATATTTTGGAATTTTCTAAGTTTAAGATTTAATTTACATTGGCTTGCTAATTGTACACAATAAACTGATGAATTTGTATACAAGAGAAAACTGGCCTTTTTTTGATGTTTCTCTCCATATAAATACACACATATACATATATATTTTTGTATAAATATTTGTAAGCAAATCTAGATTAGATAAATAATAGAACAAAAGTTTATTAAAGTATCACTAAAAGCTATATATAAATACCTCTTCAAATATTCTAATTCGCTTAAGTTGGTATAAAAATGTGAATTAATTTTGTAAACATCAGCAATATAAAGCCATGCTTCAGAATATACAAGAGTAAAAAGCAACAATTTTAGAAAATTCTCATTTTATTCACAAATAATTTTTTCATGGAATAAAATTACTTACCATGCTTGTGTAAGATTCATTGCTAGGTCTCTGGTTTTATTCTGTTTTGTTGTGGATAGTACATGTATTGAAAATTTATTAATTCATTGTTGGAGCATGGATCTACATCCTATTAAAAGTTCCCTTGGCAGGTATCCCATGACTCTCACATCTCTAGTATCTTGGGGTTTCAAACACAATCTAGGCTTCACCTTTACAGTTTTACAAAATGGCTTCTCTGAGCCTCAATGCAGGGATACCCTTGACATATAATTGGACTCAGTAACTTTTCTAGCTATGGAAAGAGATTGCACCACAATATTCCTATATCATTGACTCTATTCCTATATCACTGACTTTATTGACACCACAATATTCCTATATCAAGACAGAATCATTTGCATGAAGCTGCCGGGTTCTATGGTTTGTTGAGGCTAGAGCATGGTCCTCTCCTTCAATTACATCTGCATTAGCTTTTGATTGTTGAGGGATGAGGGATTCCTTCATAGCTTAAACCTTACTTTAATTCCTTTTCATAAGTTGAAAACTTAGCTGGGTAGAGTCTTGCCCTGAGATTACCACTTCCTTTATTATAATTACCATCAAGGTTTTTTTGTTGTTGTTGTTGCTGTTTTTTGTTTTTTTCATTGAACCACAAGCTTAGCAACATTTTTCTTCTTGGTGTTCCTTTTCTCCTCAATTTGTACATGTCTTATTTGTCTTTGTCTATATTGTTCCTTTTCTTTATAGATCTTCCTGAGAGTGTCTATTAATAGCCATTCAACACAGTCAATACAAAGCTGTCTTGACATCTCCCCTGTCAATGTTATCAATCCAAAACTTTTCAGTTTAGGCTCCAGCAGATATTTTGGACAAGGGCAGAAAATAACCACATTCTTTTCCAAAATATCACAAGAAGAGTCTCAAGATCATTTAGTAGTATTCTTTCTATCTGAAACTTCTTGAGCCAAGCTGTCATAATCTACATCACTCTCGGGACCACTGCCTTCCATGATTCTACTAGGATGGCCCATAAGCCCCACTTGAAGTTCAACTACTTTCCTAGTCCAAAGTCCCACAAAGTCTAACAGCACAGTTAGACTTGTCAAAGCAAGACCCTATTTCCTGGTACCAACTTGGTCATTGTTCTTGTGCTGTGAAGAGAAGCCTTGACTGAAGCAACTATAATAAGTATATTTATAGATAATGTGTGGACTTCAGTTATAATGATTGTTCTAATATTTCTGGTACCTTTAATATCTAACTAGAGCTGAAATAATTTTGACTAGGTGAATTCTCCTGATCACAGCATTAACTTCAATCTTTGTCAAGTGATTTGTGATTTTTTTAAAAACAATACCAGATATATTATGTTACCTCTATTGACATGTGTTTCTAGAGCATTTAAGTTACTGGGGAGAGATTTATACCTTTTGAGTTTTACACTCATGAACTGTTGGATTATAACAGGACAAACTTTATTCTTGAGCTGTTTATAATTACATGAGAAAATGTCCTGTTTTAAATTCTGTCCAGTTTGCTATAAATTATATGGTATTTCCTATTTGTTCAAAAGGAACACATTTTTAAATTTGGCGGGCAGTGTTTCCTGTGCTTCTCTCAAATGGTTGTTTTACAGATTTGGGGAGTTTCCTTCCTCTGCAGATGTATGAAGTCGACCTCTTGTCTACAGTCCTGTGACCTCTTGATACTTTGTTACCCTCCAATATCCACCTACTAGGATAAATGAAGATTTTCCTTCTGTCTTAGTTATTTTTGTTTGTTTGGGTTTTTGTTTGTTTGTTTTTTGTTTGTTTTTGCTTTGGAAAAAGGAAATACCTTGACAAAGCAACTTAAGATAGAAGGTTATTTAAGCTCACACTTTCAGGTTTCAATCTACCATTTCAGGGACATCACTGTGACAGGAGCTCAAGAGAGCTATTTACTTCACATCCTTGGTCAAGAGTGACAAGCATCTTTTCTCCCTTATAGAATGGTGCCACCCATAGTGGGTGAGACTTCCCATTTCAGTTAACAAACTGAGATAACCCCCAAAAGACAGGCTCAAAATCCAACCCATCTACATAATCTCTCAATGAGATGTTCTTCCCATGGAATTCTACACCCCTTTGTCAGGTTGACAATTAAAATGAATCATCACACCTTCCTAATCTCACAAATACCCTGAAACAAATTTAATGAATTTAGTAAAAGACATATCTCCTTAGTGGTTTAGAGTTTGCTGTACTTTTTTATCTGATATATTGGAAATCTGTTTATATATATATATATATATATATATATATATATATATATATATATATATTATATGGGAAAAATGTTATATATTATTTTTAAGTAGGACTGCTTCTGATGGGAGTTGGAATGAACTTTCTTTCTGGAAATGAGGTTGTGACACGGAGAAGAAAAAACTACTGAACATAAAGAAAAAATAAGGGCTAAGGTTTTATCTCAGTATTAGAGTACCTGCCTAGCATGTACAATGTCCTGCTGTTGACCTTAAGCATCACAAATATTTAGATAAATAATTAAACCGGTACTGTGCCATGCAGTTAAAATTCCAGCAAAGGAGAATGAGATAGGACCTCTTGAGTGCAATAGTTTAAGGTCAAGGAAACATAATGAGATATTTTCACACACCACAACTGCAAATTTATTAAGTTTCAACATAAATTTAAGGTGAGACTTCTTAATTGCACACAAGTATTTGTCAATTTTAATTGCAAAACAGCAAGGTAAATTCTATGTAGTTAAAATTTGGTTGAGATTAGGGAGAAGTAAATAAAACATCCAAGTTCAAGCCCATAATAAGAGACTAAATAAATAGTCACCATACCATTTAATGAAAAAATTTGAAAATAAGATACTTGAAAAATTATAGACATGCAGGATTAGTACATTTTATGTCTAGGTATGACCCAAATATACCAAAGTGGTAGCATTAAGGAGAATATTCCAGAATGAAAAACAAACAAACAAACAAAACCTTCAGCATAAGTTGAAAAAATGCCATTGAAGATGGAACATATAACAGTATGAGTGGAGAACTGAGACAGTAGTAAATTTGGCAGGAATGATTATAAACACAAGGCAGTGTTATAAAAATCAATGGGTGGGGTTCCATAGTAATTATGAGATGACAGCAAAAATCAGCTAGTGGTGTTGTGAATTTATAAGAACCAATTAGATCAGTTATAGTGAGCAGGGCAAGACAGGCAAAGGATATTTAGTTACCCATACTTCCCACCTCAATTTTCACCTTAGACATGAGGCGTCAGATGTGAGTACAAGGAAGAAAACCACTTCAGAAAGCAAGCATGCACAGTGCCCTCAGAGAAAGCCAGGTTTATTTAGAGGGAGAAAGCAAGAGTCATCCTTGGAAAACCAATTAAGAATCTATAGCTGTTTTATTGATGATGAGCAGAGAATATCCAAAGGTACAGTGGACAGATTTCAATAGTAGAAAGGGCTGAATGAAGGAAATAACATAGGAAATGTGCAGAACATCTAGAAATGATCAAGACAGTATATCGATCTTTGGTAAAGCCCCACAGAAGAATCGCAATCGCAGGAGTAGGGCCTTGTGGTCTTGGGGCACAGTCATTGTCTCTCCAGCAAGTAAATTTCCTTTCCAAAAATAGTTGTTAAGTCGCTGCTAGTCCTTAGTGAAGACAAAGTTCCAACCACAGAATACCAAGTGACTAGGCGTGCTTCTTTATTTTTCAAGTAAAATTTTAGTTTTATTTTTAATTGTGTGTGTGTGTGTGTGTGTGTGTCTGTCTGTGTGTCTGTCTGTGTGTCTGTCTGTGTGTCTGTCTGTGTGTGTCATAGAAAAGCATCAGATTCCTTGGAGGTGGAGCTATGGTCCACTAAGATTCACCTGATTTAGGTGCTAGAAATCAAAGTGGGGTCCTTTGCAAGAGAAATATATGCTTTTACCCACATAGAAATCTCTCAGATTCAATAAGTGACTCTTTCTTGGGCAGTTCAGTAGTCTTCAATATTTTAAAATTATTTTTTGAGTATTTTGTATGCAAGCATTGTGTTTAGATATCTACCTCCTCTTATTACCTTCAAATCCTCCCATGCCCCTCCTGTTCCTTCTCAAATTCTTGGTCACTTATTTAATTACAATTGTATACATTTATATATGTGTTTATATATATTCATAAATACAAGTATATTTAAATTCATAAATGCAAGGTACATAGATCATTTAGTCTTCCTCATATTTAGGGATGACCTCTTGGGATGTGATAATTTATTGTGAGTTGGGTGAGTACTCATCCTTGGAGAAAACTGGCTTTTTCTCTCTCAGTTGACTCACTTAAGAATAAGTGTATGAATCCCCAGAAATAAACAGCTCAGTGTAGGATATTACTACAAACCCTCCAATAATGAATAACCTCTAAAAAAAAAAATCTTAGTATAAGAAGGGTGTTTATATTATTGACAAGATATTTCACCCAGTGGAAATTAGACTTTTCTCCGGCATTTTCTTCTTTAATGGCCTATGAGCAAAATACGGTGGAAGGAAAATGAAGTCTATCCATCATCACTACCAAGGCCAAAGTGCTTCAGGTCCTTGGTGCCAAATTTTATCATCAATGATCAATCATATGAATTTGGTACCACCACAAAATGGCTGGAGGAGATGGTTCTATCATGGAAGATGAAGAAATATCTTTTCCAAAATGGTTGTGAGGTTTGTTTGTCTCATCCTGCCAATCATTTTGACTGTGTCATTACTTTTAAAGTGAATGGTTGTTTTGTACATCATTAGAATGTAGAGATTATTCAGAGTAAGAAAACAAATAAATACCACAATAAATAACCCCAAATTTACTTTTGCCTCAACATATTCAACTTTATTTTGCTTATGGCATAGTTCAAGTTAGGTTGTCTGACAGTCGGTTATAATTCTGTTATGAATAATATCTCTAGCATCCATCACTCATACATGCTTGTGTTGCCCTCATAAAAACACAGCCCATTATTTACTGAGGATTTGGAAAAGGATTAAATCTAATACCCTAAAGAACTTCAGGGACGGGTTCAAAAGTAATATAGGCAATTTCCTAATAAGTCTAATAGACTAGAAAATAAACCTATGATCAAAACATTAAAAAAGAATCTGAAAATACTCTGCCTATGATAAATACAATTAGAAAATGCTCACTTAAACAGTGTTTAGGTTACATTTCTTCTTCTCTCTATGAAATAACAAACCACATATATGTTTAATATTAATACTATTTTAAAGTAATTATATTGTATTTATGTATCTTTATATTTACTATGCAAAATGATTAGTAACAATAAAATTTATCCTATACTGTAAAGGCTGCAGAATTCAAGGAAGAGATAAGTGAAAAATAAGTAGGCATGGGGGATGCATTTCTAATACTTGTAGATTTACGATGCATTGCAAAGACAGAGAGAAGGAAGAAATCAGTCTGACAACAGCAGAAAAGACTTTATTTCCAACAGCAAGGGACAGCAGCATAAGGGTATGGGGTGGGATGGAGTGGAGAAGTGTGTTATGCCAGAGAAGAGGGAGCAGGATACTTGAAGTTTAGACACAGTGTTTGGAAAATGTGAAATTAAAGGTAGCTGTGGAATTCTGTAGTTCCGCTTTCTGAAGTTGTTTGTCCAGACAAAGCCATTTTATCTTAATAAACTGCCTTGCCCTGGCTATCAGGATGAGGATGATAGAGGGTGACTGAGTTAGAGAGTGGCAGTAAAGAGGAAGAGATTCTCAGCATTGTGATGGGGGATTTCAGCAAGCCTGTAGGAACAGACTTACGTGTTCAGAGTCTAGCAGAGTTTCTTCATGGTTTATCTGAACAAATGCAACTTATTTGAATCTTCTTTAGTCCACGAGGACTTCCTTCAGTTGTATCCTTTGAAGAGGGATGAATAAATTTTTCGGGCTGCAAGGTTTAATTATATTTTTTTCACTTCTAGATAAATCAGTCTTTGGAAATGAAAGTTTTGGAAGAAGGACATGTAAATAACTAGTTAGCTAGATAGGTTTTATTGGTTTTTGAAGTTTTATTAGTTTTCAGATTAAATGACATCTTAGTCTCTACCATGTTTAGGCAATATTTTTTCATAGAGGGATAAAGAGTTTGCTTTCTAATCATAATCTTCTAAAAGAATCATACTAATTTTTCCCACTCTTTGATGTACTATTTACCAAGATTTCACAGCTTTTCATATGAAGATAAAAACAATGGGAACGTACTATATCAGTATACTTTTCACTCTGATAAGGAAGCCAGGAATAATAGTGGAGTCAACTATTACTACCAAACTAGCTGAGGATATTACCTAATGAAAATGAATAGTTAAAAGTTAGAGAGATTTGAAGATACAGAATGGGGGAAATTGTTAAGTCCGTAAAGTGCTTTCACTCATGAAGATGTGAGTATGATCTCCAGAACTGATTTAAAAATGATAGACATGGCTGTCCTCTGAAAGCTTTGTACTGGCCAAGTAAAGGTAGACCAATTCCTGGGGCTTGATATTCAACTATGTTAACTGAATTAATGAGCTCCATATTTATAGAAAGACTACTTCAGAAAACTAGGTGATGGGCAACTGAAGATTGTAGATGTAACCAACCGTCTTATTAAATAAGAAACACAGAGCCAATGCAGGGATGAAAGCCCAAGAGGTCAGAGCTAAGAGCCTTACCCTTCACTGCTGCAGCTATCCTCTTCAGCAAAGAGACCTACTTCCTGTGTGTTTGTCTTTACATAGACTTTCTGTTCTACCTTCTCATTGGTTGTAAACCCAACCACATGACTGCCTCGTCACTGCCTGTCTGTACAGACCTCCAGGTCTTCTATGGTTGGTATTGAGATTAAAGGCGTGTGTCTCCATGCTGGCTGTATCCTTGAACACACAGAGATCCGCCTAGCTCTGCCTCCCAAGAGCTGGGATTAAAGGTGTGCGCCACCAACACCCAGCTCTGCTATGGCTTGCTATTAGCTCTGACCCCCAGGTAACTTTATTTATTAACATACAAATAAAATCACATTTCAGTACAAATAAAATATCACCATAGAAGATTATATCCAGTGTTTACTGTGGTCACCACAAGCAGGCCTTCTAAAACTTACTCATAAATGTGTACACTCACATTCTAGGACATAATGCCATATACTTGAAAATTATCTAGCAATAAAATTAAATAAAGTGACACTTGACTTTAGACACAGCATATGAGATTTGAAGTCATCTCTCAGATTCACAGAAGTAAAAATAATTGAATAAATGAACACTCAGAAAGACTTTGAGATTCATGTGAGACATGAAGCCAAAGAGAAAACTACAGTTCTAGAAACTGGAGAGGAAGATGAAAACATCATAGCAAATAAAGTTGAGGCACAATGACTTCTGTGTAGACCAGGATTGGATAGAAAAATCAGTAGTATAATTGACATGCTGCTAAAAGTACAATTATATATATATATATGTGTGTGTGTGTGTGTGTGTGTGTGTGTGTATGTATATACATATGATTTTAATGTATATAATCTCAAAACTATGAGGTTTCTAGTTTTCAAAGGAATTAAAAAACGCCTTTTCACTTGTGTTGTGGGAACATCATGTTAAGTTCAGAGAAAACATCAATCATGCTCATGTCTGATAATAGAGGTCAGCAGTCATTTTGAAATATACTCAAGTATTCTGTTCCCAACAACCCTATATTCTTGATAATCTGTCTTACCAGAGCTTTGGCAATATAGGGGTAAAATGACATGGCACAGTCCTCTCTGTGTGTCTTTTTATATATGCAAATGTCAATAACTAACCCGTATTTTTGAAGACCATAGCTCATGATCACAGGCTCACTGAGTCACTTTTTGCTACAGTATACATTTAACACCTTCCTTGCATTCACCTCTTACCATTACATTAAATATAAATCTAAGTAAATAATCAAGGAGATTGAATAAATGCTAACAGAATCTTTGAAAACTTTAATGTGGACATAAAGAATGAAAAAGACAGAATAGAAGGTCTAAGGATTGTGAAATAGATATAGAAGTTACAGACATGTGTAAAGACAATCCTGGAATGAGAGAAAGGAAAGAAACACAGAAAGTTAGAAGCCATAAATAGGAGTCCCCAAAAACAAATAATGGAACCAATTCAGGAAATAGAGGTAAGAAAGCAGTAGGCAAAAGGTCAATGCAGCGACACACAGAAAAGTCACATCAAAAAAAAAAAAAAAAAAGGAAAGCCTATGAACCTTGAGAGAACCAGAGGGAGAAAAAAAAATAAATGATTTTTCAACAATGGGGCTAAATTAAGAGTTGCAGATCCAGGAGATATTTTGCTGGGTAAAACAAGTGCTATACAAGTCCAATGATCTGAGTTCAGATTCTCAGAATCCTTGCAAAAAGTCTGATCTGTAACTCTTCTATCATCCCAGTCCTTCCAGGGTTAGATAGGACATAAAGAGAGAATAGCCCAGAATCTCAAAGTCAACAGTCTTGGAATACACATCAGGGAAGCTTAAGGTAGCTTAAAACAAGATGAGAATACAAAGAACAAGAAATTGGAAAAAGCATTTACCATTACCGCAGAGACACTAAAATGCACAAGGGCTACATGTAGTCATGAAAATGCAACCCTTCCCATTAGATTATTTTGACCAAGAGGAAGTCAAAGTTTGATTTATCTAATTTTCTCCCTGTGTCTTTGTGGTTCCAGACTTCTCTGTTTTCTGTTGTATGTATCTGATTTGTCCCTATTGCCTGTCTGATGTTGAGCTGTGAATCAGACTATCTCCAACAAAGGGATTCATCTGCATTTAATGAAGATATCAGGAAATCTCACATGGGAAAGAAATGACAGATACTTTACAGAAATTTTTAATGAAGTTTTACAAAGGATTGAAAGTTTTCTTAATCCCACTGTCATCAAAGCACTTAATACTGCAACCAGACCATGTATTAAGCAATATCCGAATGTTGCCTCCAAGTATGGTTCATGTTTATTGGATAAGTTTGCTTCCAACCTATTTACTGTCTTCAGTTAATAATTAACATAGTGTACACACACACACGTACACACACACACACACACACACACATACACACACACCCCTACCGGAACTTTCTATGGTATTTTTCATTATCCATATTTCTTCAACATGAGACATGATATCCTGAATCTGATAGAGCAAATATCAAGAAGTATACTCAAAATCATTGGCACAAGAAAGTAGTTTCTGAACAGGACTCCAACAGCACAGGCACTAAGACTAACAACCAAAAAATGGGAAACCATAAAACTAAAACTGAAGGTTTTTTACAGCAAAAGACACTATCACTGGGGTAGAGAGGAAGTCTACAGAATGGAAAAAGTAACTCTTTACTGTGTGAGTGTATGTGTGTGTGTGTGTGTGTGTGTAAACTAGTATTATGTGGGTAAAGAAAAAGACTTATTCATTGCTGTGGGAGTACCAACTGGTATAACCACTATGAAAATTGGTGTGAAAGTTATTCAGAAGTCTAAAAATGGATTTACCGTATGTTCCATTATTGACTTGATACACAAAAGACCCCTTAGTCTAATACAGCAGTTCCCAATCTGTAGCTTACCACTCCTTTGGGGGGTCCAATGACCTTTTCACAAGGGTCACCTAAGACCATTGGAAAATATGGATATTTACACTACAATTTATAACAATAGCAAAATTACAGTTATGAAGTTTCAATGAAAGTAATTTTATGGCTGAGTGTTACCACAATATCAGGAACATTAAGGGGTTGCAGCATTAGGTAGGTTGAGAACCACTAGTCTAATATAAAGAAACCTGCTCACTCGTGTTCATTGGGCTGTACTCCCTATAGCCTGGAGATGAAAAGAGGCTAAATGTCTGTGGTCATTTGAATGCTATGTCCCTCCATAGTCTTAGGCATTCACATACTTTGTCATCAGTTGGTATACGGCACTGTTTGGCTAGGTTTAGAAGGTCTGGCCTTGCTTGAAGAAGTATGTCACTGAGGACAAGCTTTGAGGTTACAAACTTTGCATCATTCATAGTTATCTCTCTTTGTTTCCTGCTTGTCAAAGACACACTAGTTCTCAGCTTTCTCTCCAGCTTCCATGTATGCCTGCTGCCACCTTTCACACTATGATGGTGTTGGACTCTTATCCCTCTGAGACTATACTACTAAATAAACCCTTTCTCCTAACAATTGTCTTGATCATGATCTTTTATCACCACACTAAAAGAGTAACTAATACAATTTCAGTCAACTGGCAATTTTGGAAATGTGATATTTTTACACAATAAAATATTATTCAGCTAATAAATAGAATGTGTAATTATGGAGAGAAAATGGGGAGACTGGAGCTGGAAAATTAAACAAGGAGGAGAGAAACAGTGAGTAAGGAAGGAGATACAGAAAGGGACAACTAATAATAAGGGCCATTTGAGGAGCCATCTAAAAACCTTATACAGTGGAAGCATCTTAAGATATATACATATAAGAAAGAAATTTAAATGGAGTCACCAATAACTCAGAAGACAATGCTACAACCAGATATCTTTCTCCACCAAGAGAAATTTTATTGCTGGGAATGTATACATTTAGCTGAGTAGTTGGCCCAAGGGACCATGGAAACACCAAACAACTCAGGCTCTTGTCAAAGATGCTAGTTGCTCTGTACAAACTGGTGGTATGGTTCTATTGCTGAAGATAACACTTCCATATCTCACTCAACATGTAGAAGTTGAGGTAACTAGAGCCTTCCCCCTACTGAGTGATGTTCATGGTACTTCCACCAGAGGAGGAAGGTATGTAGCAACCCAGCTCCAAACCCTGAAATCTACAACAGCGACCTGCCTGCATGGTAGGCTGGTAAAGCAGTGGCACAATGTTGTGGGAGTAACCAATAACCATCTGATTGTACATAAGTCCTACTCCATGAGATGGAACTAAGAGCAAATACTGCTTGTGTGGTCAAGACTTGAGACTAGTGAAGCCATGGGCCTGGGGCAAAACCAAGTACTATTATGCTGCTAAAGGAGCACAGCAACACAATGACATTCTACTATACCCATAGATCGGTGCCTTACTCAACAATCATCAGCGAAGCTTCCTCTTGTAATATATTTGAACAAATACAGACCCACAAGCCAACAATCTGAAAAGAACAAGAGAATTTGTAACAGACAGTCTTAAATATGATATCTTCACCAAAAACACTCCCCTAATGGCTCAGAGAGCTATTAGAAAGAAAAGTCAAAAGATTGTAAGATTCAGAGGTGAACAATGACACCAAGGAGACTGTCTTCCAGACACAACAGGACTGAAGCACATACAAATTTACAGAGAATGTGCCAGCACACACAGGTGCTGCATAAGTCCAATCCAAATAGGGTTTCAGTGCTGAGAGGGAAAGTGGACAGGAGATCCCATTGCTAACTAAGAAATAATTCCCAATTAACAACTACTTATATAGCAAAACCATACTTTTATCCAATGGAGTCTCACTGGGTATATTAAAAATGTTCCCCAGGCCCAGTAGTAGATGGACAACACTATATTACTCAATGGAATTTTTGTAGACATTTTATTTCATTTTACTTTGTTTGGACATTATCTTTTTGTTTTGTCTAACTGATTTTCTGCTTGAATATTATGGTTTCAAATTTTCTGTTTTTATGGTGTGTGTGTGTGTGTGTGTGTGTGTGTGTGTGTGTGTGTGTGTTTCTTATTCTTTGTCTTTGTTATATTTGGCAATGCTAAGCATCTTGAAGGCACTGCTTGACAAGATCAGACAACTTGGACTGACCCTTCCGTGCCCTTGGTGGAATCTGCTGCACAACACTTGCTTGTGTCTTTTGACACATTTAGTGTTTGAATTCCTTGCTGTTAAGAGCCCCTCACCAAAGGCTAGAACTGGGACAATGTAACAATTCTTACAAAAGCTGTTGTTAAGAAAAAAACTTATGATGATTCCCTGGGAGAATTAGCTATGCAAGAAATTGAGTCTTCTATAGAACTTATTTTGAAACGGTATTAATAAGCGTGAAACATAGGATCTGGAAAAAAAATCATTTAAGAAGAAACTTAGGGAAATTTTAGAAGCTGACAAACTATAACTGAATCATTAGGTTGTTATTTTTTGCCCCAGAAACAAGGAACTAGAATGCACAAGGAAAAGATTTTTTGATTCTAAAATTAAGGCTTGGTACCCTCCTAAAGGCAAAGTAAGCAGTTTTAGGAATCTTGATGTTCTTTTACTCTTTGCAGGATTGTTATAAAGACAGAGACCATATCAAAACAAAAGTTTATGACAGAGACACAAAAGAGAAACATCTTGGCTCAGTGAACTGCCTGGCTTCCTGAGCAGACTTGTCAGATCAGGACTTCCCCAACTGTAGAAAGAATAAAGAGCAGAACACGGCATTTCAGAAGTCAATGGAATGAATGGTGGTCTTATGTTAGATATAAAAGAAAGAGTTTAAACAAGGGACCAAGGAACTAGATTTCTGTAGAAAGATCAAATATTCATTATAGCAGATTAATAGAATAACAGGTAGTAGTAAATAACTTCTGATTTATTAACTTAGTCAAACTTAAATAGAGCTAGATTTTTTTCTGTAACAACAAGGCTTCATGACACCAATGTTATGGAAAAGGATATTGAGTTAAAAGAATTGATTTTATCATAATGTGAGATTTTAGTTCTCATGAAACTTACTGTTTACTCATTTTGCTTCCTTTACTTTGGTATGCTTATGTAATTATGGAAGACTTTAGAAAATGTATGTATCATGAAAAGACTTTGTAATCAAGGATTAAAGTCTGTGAGGAAGTGATTTTGTGTATAAATAAAGCTTATGAGAGATACAGGTTGTCAGAGTAGGACACACCATACCAAGATGTGCTTCCTTTCTGTCCAGCTCTCCTAAAAGGAAACTAAGAAGTGTCCCCTGTCTGATTTCTTCATTGCTGCTCTTGCATCCACCCATCTTCAGACCCTGCCCTCATCAGGATCTGGACTCCGACAATATTTCACTCTCGTTTGTTTGTCTATTTGATTGCTTTCTAAGGAGAGAGGAAAGGCATGGATTACAGAGGGTGGAGAGACAAGGAAGATCTGGGAATAATGGGAGAAGAGGAAAATGTTATCAGAATATATCGAATAAGAAAAACATATATTTTAACCAAAATTTAACTTTGAAGGTAAATGGATATTCCTGAAAACCATCATTCTGACTCAAAAAGATGAATGGCCCATGTATTTTCTTACCTGTAGATCATAACTTTGAATTTTCAAGAAATATGCGTTTCACTTAGACTACATATAAAGATTTTCCAATTACTAAGGGCTTTAAAGAGAGAGTAGATAGAACATTCTATTATAAAGTTTCTAAGATGAAAATGGAACAGCAAAGGTTAAACTATGGAGGGAAACTCATTCTTAATATGAAAACTCTGGCATTAAAATAAAATTTGAGAAAAAATGTTTCAAACTTTTAACACTCAAAATGTAACAACAGTCATTATGACTTTCATACAAAGAAAAATGAGCAACAAATCATCAGGGTAACAAAGACTAAAACTCTGAGAAAGGGGGAAAGAACTCCTTAGCATCATCATTTAAACTCTTGACAAGAAAGATGAAATGAAGTAAAGCAGATGCTCCTGAAATTTAATGGAGAAAGAAGACAATCTACTGGTACCATTACAGACTTCAACACCTCCTGACAGTTATTGACAGAGTCAGAAGATGACAGTCAGCAAAGACTAGGAGAATTGTAGATTACTTTATCAATCAGTTGGGTACCAAATGACATCTTTGGGATAATTCACCCGTAAAAACTAGATAGGGAACGATTAGATTCTCCTAAACTGTTCAGCAACAATCAATCCTATTGTGGGCTACCTGATTTTCCTTAATACATTTGAAATACGCAAGTCTAAAGAATTCTGCTCTTACCTCCTGGGGATTACACAAGAAATCCCTAAAGAAACAGCTGGAAGGGGACAGACACAGTACTTATAGTGTTAGACACAAAATTTAAAAAATTAATTAAAGAAGTTTAAAGAAAAACTTTAAATATTGTTGATTATTTTAATATGAAATGGCAAGTTGTTCAGCTAATTCAGTCATTTCATAAGAATTTGTAACCATAAATGTATGTATGTCAAGAGAGGAGAAATATCTGAAACCAATATTATAAGAGTTTAATTTAGGAAGATGAAAAAATAAGCAGAAAGAGACTCAGTGTAAAAGAAGGCAGAAAAGTTACAAAAGTTGCATCAAAAGTCAATAACTATATTAATTAGGCTTAGAGTTCAGGCAGGGAAGGTCCAGTGGCAGGTGCAGGAGGCTAGAGGCTAGATTTCAACTGATTACAGGAAGCAGAGAGCATGGACTGGAAAGTGGGGAGCAGTTATAGACACCCCAACCTTCCCCGCTGATGAGCTTCCTCTAGCAAGGCTCCATATGGTAAACATTCCACTGTACCCCTAAACAGTACCAATGACCAAGGAGTAAGTGTTCACATAAATGATCCTATTGGGGACATTTTCATTCAAACCAATTCAATTACATTGAAAACAGGAAATTAGTAGATCAGCTAACATTGAGTCCTTGGAAAGATTAGCACAATGAATAAAACTGAAGTACATTAACCTATATAACAGGACATATGTTACTAATGTTAGAAATGTAAAAGGCATAGCTCCTGATCCTTGGACATTAAAAACTCAAATGGGTGTGTTAAAAATAGCACTGTGCACCCATTTCGTCACCCAGATGAAACACAACTATTTGAAAGATAGTATATGACAAAATTCACGCAAAAGATACAGTTCTAAAGCAGGCAAATTCCAATGTAAGAGATCAAAGTAGGGCCAGATCGCCCACAAGCATTTGCTGTGTGGGATAACCTGCACCTCCATCAATAAGATCAGCTCTACTCTGATTCCTAGGCCCACTCTCCTGAATGCTACAGCCAATGAGGGACAGGATCAGCTCTCCACTCTTGTGACCCCAGCATCAGCATGTCCCACCTGCAGTAGGTGGCTAGAGGTGAGGGGTGAAGGGCAGGGGGCATATCTCTACCTCACCCACACTACCATGTGACAGACCACCACGGGGCTAGTTCTCCCACTCTCCTGTATTCAGGGCTGGCTCATCCGCACCTCTGTGAGCGGAGCTCTACTGTGCCAGCAGGACCCACTCTCCAGAGTGGCGCAGTTGGTGAGAGGCAGAGCCAACTCTGTGCAGCCCTAACCTCACTGCTATAGGTGGTAATAAGAGCCATGGACATCAACACAGACCTCAGCTGCCACAGGGCCACAGAGTCAGGTATGTTCTCTGGAAGCAGTCCTTGCCCAATGAATACTATGGACCCGGATGACTGTGCAGGCTACTACCTTTAATCTGTCATATGGTGTAATGGACTATGGAGAGATGACCTCCCCCTTCTTGACTCCTTCCCACCTGTGGCTGGTGGAATAGCTGACCCTGAACTCATGAGGGTCAAAGAACTGGTCTTGCTCCTCACCAGCTGCAGCACACAGGAGAGTGGTCAAAGCACATCACATGGGCAGTATGCTAGAGCTGACCCTGTTGGCAGGGGCACAAGAGAGCAGTTCTTGTGGGCATGAGAGCAGGAAAGCTGCCCCCATATTGTATGCCACAGGATGGCAAGGGCAAGGGAAATTTGCCCTCCACTCCACCACTTGCCACCTGTGACAGGTGGGAGAGACTAGTTCAGGGGCATGAGAATAGAAGAGCTGGCCCTGACTCTCACCAAGTGCAGTCATCTGGAGAGCAGGTCCTGCACCTGGCCTGGGCAAAATAGTAAAGGTGACCCTGATTATGTGAGTGTGGGTGAGCTGGACCTGAAGGTATGAGAGCAGGAGAACTGGCCCTGCTACTTGCAGTCTGCTGCTTTGGGTGATCTAGCTGGGGCAGTTTTGGAGAGTTTGCCTAGGTGGTGAAGATGAAGGAAAGCTGGCAGGTTGATCAACCCAGCTACCACCCAGGTCCAGAACCAGGAGCACATTGTAGCCCACCCCAACAAGCACCTTTTCTGTGAACTACTGGAGCATGTGAGGGGGCTGGGCATGCAGATCCAAAGTTACAAGTTCTCCACGACACAGGCAACAATAGAATATTCAAGAGAAGTCCCAGTGAGGGCCCAGTATCAAGGGTGTAGTAAG